>JAEQBH010007755.1:0-195658 GCA_016808115.1 Tetrastigma voinierianum | reverse complement strand
TGAAGGATGATGTGCTAAACCCTTGGAGGTTACTCATCTCCACGGCCCACCGTTACCTTTAGTCCATCTGATAGTAGTATACCGGCTTCGCCTTTGTGCAATGATGGAGACTACAACGCTTGTATCCTTTAAGACTAATCGGAAACAATGACCTGCCATCATTGGGTCTCCTCCTTCCTTGAGGGCTGGAGGATCATGGGCCTCGAACCTCTAGAGGTTACTTGACCCCCCTTGGTTCCCAATTACACCAACTTGTACGATGGTGGCAGCATGACACACACTTTTGCATAAGGGGTAGCGGTCGCGTGACAACGACCTACATGAAGGTCTACATTGGTCTAAAGCCCGGGTGGTGGTAGGTTATTACTCCGCCTGCGCCCAGGTGTCTTCTTCCTACGCTAGCCATGTACACTGTCGGATCATGATAGAGGTTTTCAAATTTCTATCTCAATCTACACCTTAGTGTACGGTACTATGCTAATAGACTTTAACATCATGGCCCACACGGATTCATCCATTTTTCCTTAGTGGGATTATACTTCCTTGACCTTGTCTAGTGGTTCTGACCCATCATGTTCATTTTGCTTTACGAATCCCTAAGGTTATGTTTTCTATACAGTGTTCCATATACTTTACCATGTATATTATTCACACAAATCACCTGACATGTTAAGCCTGAAACACGTAACACCTGACGATGCATGATCTATGCCCATGCCCGTCGGCCCTTGGTACTCGTGTGCCCCTGGGCTCTTGATACCCTAGGCGAGGCAGGCTAGTGTCGGGGACCATACTATGGATACCCACATTCGAGCTCCCTAGGTAATCCTTTACCTAGCTCGATGCCAAACTATGGCCCCCGTCTAGGAGGGTCCATTGACCCGACACAGTAAAGCGCGGAATTCACAGTAGTTTTAGGTGACTAGATACCACCTTTGTTATGTCCCGTTTATTGGGATGTATTTTCCTGAAGTTCGGAGCGAGTCTCCTTTGTTCTAGGAGTTCTACCCAACATATAACTTGTAAAATAGTATAATCAAACCCCATCCAGGGGTCTTAATAGAAGTAGTATTGACCCGTGGGTCCATTTGTCCATATCCTAATATACATCCCTTTACCGAGGATCCATTCATTCACATTTAAATCTAAAATATGAAAATAAAGCGGCTTAATTACAGGTTCGTAAGAGTCAGATCCACGGCCCTCTTACCATGCCTGACTATTTATACATTAGTCCCGAAAGAATTTAATTACAATTCTTTATACAAAATACTTTTATAGTAATATCAATTTTATCGGCCTCCTTCATAATCAAGGCCTCGTCAGAGCGTCGTCTCCCTGTACACCCCCTGTACCTTAAAGGGGATCCCACGACGGGGTGAGCAATGCCCTATAGAAAAAAATTTCCTACAAGTGCTACTCCCTGCCTAAATGCACATGCAATGACATACATAATACATCAAATCATATTCCATATAAATAATGTAATCCTATATGGAATGTTCCGTGTCATGTATGAGATGAGACTCCTCATGCCTGAGCACGAGTCTCCAATGAGCTCACCATTTTTATGACACCAAGTGTGAAAAACCAGTTATTGGTGTTTCTTGTGAAACAAACCATTGGACAACCATCGATTTTAATTTATCAAGAATCGCATTAGCGATGAGAATTCCGGATCTAGCATCATGAACATATCGCCCCAGACACTTTCGCGAACTTACATCACTGGATGCATATGTCTAACTAAGAATAAAATTTGGGTCTTTCACCTTGGTGGGGGGGGATCTACCCCATCTTGCTTCACCCAAACACACGTGATTTATTATTATTATTATTGTGTTACACAACCGTGATTCTCGATTTTAGACGTTGTCCCATTTCCGAGCTTACTACACATTCACCAAGAATGGTGAATAACAGTACCATGCACCCACACCCGATTCGACATGATGTGATTGTGCATATGAAATGCAATCATGTCATTTCATGCGATGTCATCTTGCGTACCTGATGAGAGCTACATGCAACATTTATAAATTTCGGATAATTATATTTCCTACATATAATTTCCATTTATCAAAATTTCCATGTAAATACGTCAAGCAAGTATATATAAACATGATTTTTATACACAACATCATGTTATTTATTTTTCCAACAATACACAACACACAAAATGGCCCAAATCTCGAACCCATATAAAACAGGGCACCTCTTGGTCCCTTCACGGTTCATCACCGAATTATTGTGATACGAAACACACCCTGGCTTACAGAAGACATCGGTCGAATCAAAACCAAACCTTACTTGCAGTCGAAACTACCGAAAATAGTTACGAAAATCCTACTCATTTGTCCAAAACGATCTAAATTCTTTGGGCGTAGAAAATAGTCGAAATTCCTAAAAATTCCTACGCTCAATCAGAAAAATTGGGACTGAAATTTACACACCTCTCCACGGCCTCTAAGAAAACTGAAGCTATTAAATGGCCTTTTCGCTAGAAATGCTTAAGTAGGAAAATTCTCTACCTCATGGGTTTGTGAAACTCGAGATTTTAGTACTTGAGCATAGCTTGCGTCGTGGATCAACTTTTCTTCTCATCAACGAATCGGCGACTCGATTCCGAGTAGATGTCCTGAGAGAAGAAAACCCCATTTCCCCTTTCTCTCCTCTCTCACTCTCCTTCATGCTCCTACGCGTTTGTCTCCTCCTATTCCTTTTCTTTTTTATCGCTATTTTCATTTTTTTAATTTAAATATGGATGCATGGCTCACATTGCGCCATGTGTCCATCTCTCATTCGGGTCCGTTTTTGGCCTGAAACAATTTATTTTTTCAGTTCAATTTATTTTAAATGAACTTAGCTCAGAAAACATTTTTAACTTCAAGATTTTAGTAAAAATCTTTTGTCCCACTAGAAGTCACTAGCGACTTATCACCTAGAAATTCATAAAATATTATGATTGTCTCATAATTGAAAGAAACTTTTCTCGGTCACTAGATTTCGTAAGACGAATTTATGACATGATCCGTTTCATCATCTAGAATCTAGGAAAATTTCGATTTTCAATCGAAATTACTGTTTTACCATTTTTCAAAAAAATTGAATTTTTCCCGGGTTTTACAGTTTTCTATCTTATCAGTTGAACTTTTTTATTTTTCTGGGATTAAGTTTTCATTTTAGGAAATATCAGAGGATGAAGAAGTGTTTCCTTCGGAATAATAGTCTTTGTCAGGATCAGAAAGAACATTTATTTTTTGTCTTCTACAATTTGGAGCTATGTGTCCTATTTTCCCACATTTGAAGCATTTTATCTCTTTTTTATGTGGCTTAGTAGGATATTGAGATTTATATTATGAATTTTATGTTTCCTAAAATTCTTTTTTGGGTGGTCTTGGTTAGAATAAGACTTACGTTTGGAGGAATAATTTGGGAGGTTGTTTTTCTGTGAGGGAGGTATTGGCATTTCAATACATATTTGGGCACAAAAGGATCCTAAGTCTTTTCTAGAGGCTTTTAAATCCTTTTTGATTTTATATTGAAGTTTAGTTGTGAACACAACTTTAATCCTTCTTTTTTTACTTCACTTATGAGATCTCCATAAGTAAGATTATCATAAGGAATTGTTCCTTGATATTTTTCTCTAAGAGTTTCTTAGACTTTTACAATGAGGCTCTGAGGCCATATAGGAATCTTTCTTTCCAATATGGAGCTCTTGCATCATCTCTAATCATAACCTTTGATATGAACACATCATGATACCATTTGAAATCACTTAGTGTTCTACATCTTATATTTTGTAGGATTTCAGAACTTCTTTCTTGGAGAATTCTTAGATCTCAATGTTTAGTAATTGCATCTATGAACTGCATTTTGTTCTCCTTCATCATTTGTACTAGTTTGAAGAAATTTTCTTTCACCATCATTTAAGCAATCATCCCACAAACTTCGTAATATTCCAGAAAATCTGGAAATTAAAAGTTGTGCGACATTATGATCATCATTATCAGTCAAATAGGCAGTTGCTACCATTGTCATTTGACATAGAACATTGATGATTTCATGTTCAGAAAGTCCATCAATATTCCATTCATAGATAAATGTATCATTATACATGGTTCTTTGAGAAAATCTTTCCTAAATTTGGAGATCTAGAGTAGTAGGTCTAGGATAAAAATTTCTTGTTCCTAGTTGCCATGTCTTTTGATATTTGATCATCTTCTTGGTCTGAAATGTTAGTTGTGTTTCTTCTAAAGAGGATTATGTTTCAAAACCACTTAAAATATTAAGTTGACGTTTTGACGTAGAGGGATATGTTGATGTGAGGTTCATTGCTTCTAGTTTTTTGGCCAATATTTTTATGAGGTCATTATTTTGGTTACCTAATTTTATGGGCCTATTAAATTCTAGGGATTTGAATAAAGGTTTTTCATATTCTGTTAATTCTTTTGATTTTGGAAAATTCTTTCGATTCTATCTAGTTGAGAAGAAATTGTTCCTAAAATCTGATTTGTAAAATTATTTTGTTGTTGAATTCCTTTAATATCTTTTAAATTTGAACTTCTATTTTCATCTTCTTTGGGATTTATCTTTTTAAAAGGTGAAGCTATTACTCCAGTTCCTTGAACTATTATTGTTATTTCTTCCAAATGAGGATGTGTAGATACTACTTTCTTTTCAGTAGTAGTATTCCAATCCTTTTGGAACATACTAATTTCTACAAAAGGATAATCAATATTATTTTTTGTTGCATAGATATCAAAATAAGTAAACATTGGAATATTCATTTCCATTGTTTCCATTGTTTGATACCATTGGGTTTAAATTTTTCTTTTTTGTTCATTTGTTAATTTTGAGAAAAACCATTTGCTTTTCTCAACATGGCTTGGAGATTTTGCTTCAGTTCGTAAATATTCTTTGTCTATCTCAAATATAGTTGTCATCACCATTAGTTGAGCAGGTTCATCATTGGGTGACATCATTTGAGAATAGGTCGGAGACCTGTCTAGAGAAGTTTGCAGGTTTTGATATGGTCTTGAATATTTTAGATCAGGGATTGTAGATGAAAAATCTACTTCCTCTAAGTTTAAATGAACATTAGATCTCATGGAAGGAGTTCGAATTTCTAAAAAAGAATTTGACGAGCTTGCAGAATATGATCTTCTAGGATGTTATTTTCTAGGTTCAAAATTAATTTGTACATTACCTTTTCCATCTTCTATTATTGACAGAAGTTTTGGATGTTCTATAAGTTTTGGAGCTTATATTTGTTTAAAATTCCATTCTTTAGATTGCGTTAAGCATTCCCAAGGAATAGGTTTTGAACTGTGCCTTAGAATTCTTTTCATTTGCTTGCGGTGTCAGGCCATGTTTTCAATTTTGTTGATAAAATTGCTAAGAAACTTTATTTTTTTGTTTGTGATTCTACCAATTAGTGTTGGTCAGCCCTTGTTATCCGTTGGTCAGCCGTAAATCCTATGGATGGCTAGGTGCTCCTGGTGGTAGTCCCATTAAGTGTCAGAGTCATAATCAATTAAAGTAAGGTGAAATGGCAAGTTTTATCAAAAAAACTTATAGGAGCTGGCTCAAATACGAGTTCGTCTAAGATGTAAAGTAATAGATTTTCCGACACATTTCATTGATAGAAGTTCTAAATATATATAGAGTGATTGAGAGTCTAATTTAGTAAACATGTAAATGGTAAGGCTAAAACTAAGCCCCTCTTGATGCAATCTGATTGGTCAGCGGTAAGGCTAAAAATTAAGCCTCTTTACCGATTACATCCAAATATAGAATTAATGACGAGAATATTGGACATGATTTGAAATTAGACATGCTTTGTTTTTTGATTTGAATAGGATCCTCACATGCTTCCCTTGTCGCCCCGCAGATTGAGCTTCCATGTGAAGACCAATCTTGTTATGTATAATTTCGTCATATTGTCTTGTGATGGCTTTGTTAATAGATCAACTATTTGGTCTTGAGTATGAACATGTTTGACTTGGAGGCTACCTTTATGCACTAAGTCACGCACAAAGTGATGGTCGATTTGAATATGTTTCATGCGCGAATGATGTGGGTTAAAGCGAGATGTGTGGCTCAGGGGTTATCACAAGCGGTGAGGAGATACGTATTTGGAAATACTAGTTCCTTGAGGAAAAGTGAGGACATGCATTGTCTCGGAAGGCTGCATTGGCTAGTGCTCGATATTGACCTACATTGTGGATCGTCTGGCGACTTGTTGTTTCTTTAAGCTCCAGAAATGGGATTAGAGCCCTAAAAACTATTTGATATAGGCAAGGTTAACGTCGCGGTCATCCACATTTCAGCCCGGTCGATATCGGAATTATGTTCTTAATATGGGAAGGCCCGGCTTGTGGATCCCGAATACCATGAAAAATGGTTTGCTTTAAGTAGCGGAGAAACCTTTTTTATTTCTTTGTCAGTGATTTGTAGTTGGCTTGTTCATAAGGCGAGAAAGTTTGTGCCGAATGAGATGTCGGGCCCGAATTCGAGGAAGGTATTGAAGGCAACCCGATTATTCTCTGAAGCTTCGGGTGTCCGCAGCGGCGGTGCCATCGATCAATTAAAGGGATTGAGTGTAGAGAGGAGTTAAGACATCTTTAGCACCACTCGTACTTGTGTTGGCTAAGGAGTCCACAGTTTTTATATTTATGTTGTGAGAGAAATAGCCCGACCCAGTATGAATTACTTGATCCCGAAGAAATGAAGAGAACCCGTATCCTTGAGAGAAAACATATCACCCGGTTGTAATATTGGCCACGAGTTGAATTATTTAGAGTAATAACAAGATCATCAACATAAACCGAGGAAAATAACAAAGATTGGAGCCTTATTTGTAAATGAAGAGAGAGTGACCTTGGAGCGTGAAAACCGGTGTTCACCTCTTTACATGATGATGATGATGGATCCAAACACCTATACAAATTTGTGGCGTTATCACGAAAAGGACTATTATCTAATCCCGGCAATAATGCCATGAAACTTGTTTGTTGTGTTCCTTATCTATTATCTTGATTAAAGCTGTTTTCTTAAGAGTAATCATTTTTCTTTCTGGTTACGATCGAGGATCTTTGCAAGTGCAGGTCGAGCAAGTGATAAGTTAGTTTAAGTCGGATATCGATCCACGAGATCTGAGAATTCTCAATCAACTACTCGACTACTTTCCAAACTCTATACTATTTGGACTCGATAGGCAATTGGAATAAGCTTTAGAAAACCTTGGAAATGTAAAATAAACTAGATATGTATGAATTAATAACAAAATGAATTAAAGCGAAAATTCAAAAATAACAAATTCGGGCCCGAGCAGTTATCTTTTAAAGGGAACTGCGAAAATCTTGCTGTGTGAACATCAATTCTATAGATTACCTTTGAAACTTTGCTTCATGAATCACGATTAAAACTGTCCAAGGAATATGATAGTGCGATTGGATCTCCATACGTCAGCATTCATCGTCTAATCTTCCTGTTTCTTTCGAAGACGAGGAGGATTAGAGAACTACTTTTAATCTGGGTTGCCTTGTTCTAGGTATTTTTCTTTTTCAATACTTCATACCCAGAACATGGACTACAAACCTTAGCTCATAAGACATAGGTATAGCATGGGTTTACACTTGGAACAGTTCATCCTTTCCTTGATTAGATCCTTGCTAACACGGGATTGGACTTACTATTCGAATCGAGGTGACCTCTCTGCTTGTTTAAATGGATAAGTCATTCAACTCATTCTCGATTTCAAGTGAAGAGTTTATCGATTTAAATTCCACGGAGCTCATTTAGATCCTGCATTATCGGGTCGTATACCTTTGAGAAATTCTTCATCACTCTCGGGGATTGCCTTCTGTGTCACTCGAGAGGGGCCTCCTGGAAATCAGGCTTGATGAGACAATCCTATTATGGGTATAAGGCACCTTTGATGGGATCAATTACGAGGAATACTCAAACCTGACAAGTAGATTTACAAACTGATAATTCAATAGCTTAGATAAATTTACTGCGGGAAAGATAATTTCCCTCTGGCGAGTATTGATAGGTGGGTTTCTAAATCACAAGATTACACCACTACTGGCGTGCGTGAGAACACCATATCAAATCGAGCTTGGAAATCGAATTCCAAAATTTGTCTGGAATTCGGACCTCGACGATAATTTGAAATAAATAGAATTTTGCATTCGACCTGCTTTGCGACTAAAGAGTCAGGATCGAATTGAGGAACAAAACTAACTAATCTAAAAATAAAACAAAATAAAGAAAGAAAATTAAAATCTGAGGCCTTATTTACCGAATCTCTCTTTTTGGCCGTAGGCGCTTTTCTTTAGTAGTAATTTGGGTATTTATAGGGTTTTGAAGTTGGGCTAACCGATCATCTCCTTGTGGATTTCATGATGGCGGCCCATTTGGTTGTTAATGCCTTGTCTTGATTCTTTAGTCGCGACCTCCCGGTTGTCTCGACTACGTCATGACTTTTATTTGGTCGCGACTTGCCTTTAGCATCCCTTGGATCTGATGTCGCGACCTCTTAATGATGTCGCGACCTTCTTTCCTTGTAACTGATGTCGCGACCACTGAATGACATCACGACCTCTTCTGATTCAGTGTTGATGTTGCGACCGCTGAATGACGTCGCGACCTTAGTTCTTTGCAGGCGATGTCGCGCGACCCATTTAGAGCGTCGCGACCTTAACCATATGGCCGTGTAGCGGCCATTGGGCGCGTATAGCGACCTTGCGTTGCTGTCCCGCGATGTGACGGCCGAGATAGCGTGCGACGATTCTTGCAAGCGATAAACCTCTGCGAATGGCGTCGCGACATCTTGATTGATGTTGATGTGCGACCTCTTCCTGGAATATCGCGACCTCATAATGCGATCTCTTGAAAATCTTATGTCGCGACCACATTGGTACCCGACATCCATGTCTGCTGGCATTCAGATACGCCGAGACCTCGGGGTGTGTTCACGACATCATATCTTGTTCTTCAGTAATTTATAGTTTGCACGAACTAGAGTTTATTTGCGACTACCGTTACCGCCTTAAGTTGCCCTTTTGTCGCGATTGGAGTTTTGTGGTTGCGACCTTGATGTGATTCTTCATCGCATCCAAGCGTCTACACAACGGAGTCCTTTCTTCCTCGTGCATTTCTCTGTTGCAACATCCATTCGACGGTGTGTCATTTCACCCGCTCGGCGGTTCGCTCCTTTATTGCATTATCTTATTTCTCTTGAATTTCTCTTTGCATATCGGAGTTTGGTGAATTATTCAACATTTACACTTTATAATCAGTCTTTTATAGATAGAAATCAATCGAAAAATGGGTGAAAATGGATGACTTTCGCTCATCAAACTCCCCCAAACTTAAATTTTGTTTGTCCCCAGTAAAGAAAAGAAAGATTTGTTTGTCCTCAACAGGACATTTCTGTATTGTTTTCTTGATTTACCTTAATTTTTTAATTGAAAGGTAAGTGCGTTCTTTTGTATCTCTAGCTTCAAGTCCGGATGAGTTAGTCACTACTGTCCAGATTGTACAAAACTAAATTGTTGAATTTGTTTATAAACAATATAGTCAGTTGATCTTCTTTGAAAAGTAGGTTGGTCTTCTTCCTCTTTTCTTAGTGAGTCGATTAACCCTACGAGGTCCTTCCGCAGTTTGATTATTTCAAGATTTTTAATTCCATATGCTTGTTGTTCATATTGATCTCCACCTAATGTAGGTAATTCCAACCTTGAGATCAAAATGGTCTTTGGGCTTGTAATGTCGGGCTTGGGTCATGTAGGATGGATGGAACTTTTTAGGTTAAGATTACCCAGACTCTTTCTCCTTTTTTACTTAACTGTTGCCTTTCTTTTCCTTGCAACTTCTTTAATTGATTCCCCCAAACTTCCTCCTTGGGGTATCATCTTGATTTCTTATGTTTGAAATTGTTCGTTCCCCTTTCTCATTTGTACTTCTCACTGTTGGAACTTTTATCTCAGTCACCCTTCAGGAATAGTGCAATGTTCTGTCTTTTTAGGCTTTCTAACACTCTTAACGAACTTTGGGTTAGTATCTCCCATACCAGTTGGCATTAGGGTACTAGGTGTTGAAACACCCCTAAGAACTTAATTGTTCAAGAGAGTTAGCCTTGGGGTATCTTCTTGATTTCTTCTGTTTGAAATTGTTCGTTCTGCTCTGTTTATTACTTCTCCTTTGTTGGAACTTTTATCTCGGTCACCGCTTAGGAATAGTGCAATGTTACGTCTTTTAGGCTTTACTACAACACTCTTAACGAACTTTGGGTTAGTAAGCTCCCATACCGATTGGCATTAGGGTACTAGGTGTTGAAACACCCCTAAGAACTTAATTGAGAGTTAGGCCCGCAAGACAAAACTTCTTCCTTTGGCTTTCCTTTTTGTTGTATCCTCTGCTTTGGGATCTTTCTCTCTTCACCTTTTGTATTTCTCCTTTAGTTCTCGATAAAAAATACTCCCCAAACTTTATCTCTCTCCCTCCTTCTTTGAATTTTGGATAATACGAGGTTAACTCTTGGAAGGATTAATTATCTAGGATGGCAGGATTTCCAATGGCTTGTTTTGAAGATAAGGATTGTTTTGGCTCAAATTCGGGAACTAAATTCGTATCTGAAGCATATAAATAAAATTGTAGCTAGAATGGCTCATTTGCGAGGATGGCCTGCATCATTTCTTGTTAGTTGTATCACCTAGGATTTACTTCCTTGATCAATAATCTAACAAGTTCTAAAATTACATTTGATTAACGTGACTAACCACAAGGATGTCCTTGACTCACTTGATTGATGAGAGTTATATGATATAAGGTTCACGGAGTTCTTTATTCTTGTTTATACTTCAAACTCAAAAATATATTTTGCTTCTTGATTGTATAACTTTCCTTTATCTTGGACTCATCGGTTAAATTCAAGTCGATTATGCAATTTTGTGTTTCAGTCCAATTATATGTCATTACGCCCTTGATGCTTGCAATTATTTGTGTTCGACTTATCTTCTAAATCAAACTACTTCAGCTAGCTCAGTTATGATATGTCGACATTTTCATTTAGAGCTCAAATCCCTCTTATTATTCTTAACAATTAAAGCGAAGAAATAGCAAACCACAATCCTAACTTATAACAACATCAAACAAATTTTTCTTATTTTATTCATGAGATTGTGCAAAGTTGAGAATAACGGAGTTGGAAATTAGTAGAGATGGACAAATCAATGGGAAGATCTATTTTTTCTTTATGAGGAGGAAGCAAGGTGTTGGGAGGATCCAGATCGAGGGTAGCCAAATTAGGGTTGAATTTGGGAAACTTCATTTCAGTTCTCTTCATCTTCTTGTCATTCTCCCTCTCTATCTATTCTTCAAGGATTAATTCATTAGTGAGATCAACCTTTTTGTTCAGATCATCTTGTCTTTTCGATGTGTTCATTGTATTTCTCCATTGATCATGACTTACAAAAATTTGGAAGATTATTGTTGATCAATCCAAATTTTCAAAGCAGGACTTTTCTTACGAAGGCATCTTTGTCATCCGGCTCTTGATCTCTTTCCTTCATCCTTTTCAAAAGTCTTAAACATTGACATGTATAGGAATTTGAATCCCTTGATCTGCTCCTTAGTTTTGGCTTCCTGATCCGAGTCCCTTTCTTTTATGAGTGTTAGGAGTTGAGAATCACGATCATACTGATTGTTGTAAAATGACTCATGGCTCAGCTTCAACTTCTTCAGTAGATCGTGATCTCTTTCCTCCATTTCTTTCTTGAATTTTTCTTCTTGATGCTCGGGATCTCACTTAAATGCGCTCTTGCATACGTTCATTCTTCTTTTATTCTTTGATCTCTTCTTTTCAATTCTAGTTACACTTCCTCTCTGAATTTTGTTGGATGTTCCATTCCCTTTCTCTTTCTTCCATTCTCTTACGCATGGGCCAGGCATCTCCATTATTTGTGATTATTCCCCCAGGCTCCTTAGAGCTTTCACCGGAGTTCTAAAATCTACATTCTGATAGGAGGAGAGGCGCGATCAGGGTTGAGATTTATAGGGCTGTAATCTTGTTCTCTGTCCTCTGCAAACATAAAACTTGTAAGGGGTCCAAATGATGTATATGTGAAAATATGGCCAAGGGAGGGAATGTGGTAAATACTGAGGTGATTTGAAACAAAAGTAGTGTGCTTGGCCCGAAATGAGTGTACCAACCTCGACCCCTTTCCGCAAGTGCACGGGTCATACAGTAATAAAGTGGACTCTAGGAGTGGGATGCTCCTCACCCACGAGGATGGGAGGGTTCTTTCTAATTGGAATTTGATCACCCCGATTACAAGGGCTCTTCACTATGTAGGCGATCAAATAGGATGTGGAATAAAATCAATTAAAAATAAACAAAAACTGATTTAAAACTAATCCTAAAAATCTACCAAATAAACAACTACTTAATTCTAAAAGGTATGAAGAGAGTCACTAGGGATGGGGATAATTATTTAAAGCGGTTGCATTTCCTTGAAAGCGCAACAATTGTAAGTTGAATGCTAGATTTGTCGAAGCGATGTAGAATAAATTGGATTTCTCCATACACCATCACATTTCACTAGTTGGTCATATTCCTTTCGGGACAAATGGGTCTAAATAAATTTACTTGTAAGGTGGCACTCTTTAAGATTTGATTGTTTTCTTTTTCAATACTTCACTGACCATTTCTTTGGTGAAGAATTCTTGCCCCCCTTCACGAGGATAATCGCGAGCCCATGCTCGATGTAATTGGCATCTGCCGTCCTTCAAATCTAATAAAATTTTCTATCTCCTTGATTAGATCTTTGCTAACACGGGATCAAGATCCTTTCATCAGACTAAGGAGAAACCACTGATCAACTAAATTGATACATCATTTAATTAATCCTCACGCCATGAGTAAATTAGTGATCTATCAAAAGTAATTTTCGAGTTCATTAGTTCAAGATATTAGTCCTAACATACCCTAAGTTACAGCTCTTTACTCTCGGGAATCTCCATCTCTGTCACTCGGAGGCCTCACGGAAATCGAGCAAAGATACGGCTCTTTTTTTGGGTATAAATATTAATATTCGAGCAAATTCATTATATGAGCAGTACGATTATTTAAATTCGAGTATTCAAACCCCTGAAAATAATTGAAAAAAGCGCAAATACGAATGTTCAACAATTAATCCCCACCTACAGGGTGTTTAATGTTCCATTAAGATTCCAATCATCACTAATCAAACAAAAGTAAGAAAATGAAGAAAAATCAAGAAAGAAGAGAAAAACCGATTTGAGCTTAAATCTTCGCCTCAGCATTAAATAAATTGAATATAAAATTGACAGAAATCTCTTCAATAGAAATAAAAATTTGCTTTAAAACTACTCTAAGATCTAGTAAAAATAAAAATGCTAGCAAAACTAAGAAAATGGGCGGGTTTAGAGAGAAAACCCATGAGAGAGAGAATCAGTTTTTGGCTTCAATCTTTAATACGAACCTTGGTAGAAATACGAATCTACGGTATACGGCAAGAAATCTCTTGATAGAAATAAAATGCGCTAAAAAAATTACTCTAAGATCTAAAACAAATCAAAATCACATGGCTTGGAAAAATGGCGATCCCCAGAACCCCATGAGAGAGGCTCATTTACAAGACTATTATCTAGTTGGGGATCAAAACACCTATACAAATTTGTGACGTTATCACCAAAGGACTATTATCTAATTTCCAGCAATAATGCCATGAAACTTGTTTGTTGTGTTCCTTATCTATTATCTTGGTCGCTTGTTTTTTCTTAAGAGTAAATCATTTTCTTTACAGTTGATCCGAGGATGCTACAAGTGTACGAAACGAAGCAATCATTCTCTATGCCGTGCGAAGGGAGTCTGGCTTAATCTTTGGAGCGATCATTGAAAGGCTTCGATGAGATACCATGAGGGGATTAAAGGGTTTGATCCTCACCCGGTAACTATCACGAGGCTATGTTTGAGGGCTGGTGTGAGGAACTTGGGAAGAAAGAAGAAGAGTGCCCCCGAGGTTTCTGTAACCTGCTTGGGGGAGTAAACAAGGGCACAGAAATCAAAGAAGAAAAGGGGGGGTTATAATAGAAGCAGATTCAAGAGAAGAAAATGAGAATGCAAGACAAGAAGAGGACACCCTTCTGGTTACAGATAAAGAAGAAGAAGACCCAGAAGCACATCCAGAAGGGAACACCTTTATGTTTGCAGAGGACAGAGAACAAGATGATAGAAGCCCTATAAATTTCGGCCCAGCTGGCCGGCTCTCACTACATCGAGGAGCAGAGATTTGAGAGAGCACAGGTGAAAGCTCTATGGGAGCTCAGGGGAATAATCATATAATGGAGATGCTCAGTTCCATGCAGAAAAGAATGGAAGAAAGAGAAAGGGAATGGAACATTCAACAAAAATTCAGAGAGGGAGTGTATGAATTAGAATTGAAAGAAGAATCGTGATAGGAAGAAGAAATGAGCAGGAAGGGGAAGAAGCGGATAGAGGAGATCATGGGCATCGAAGAAAAATTCAAGAAAGAAATGGAGGGAAAGAGATTACGATCTTTTGAAGAAGTTGAAGTTGAGCCATGAGTCATTTTAATGTGTCGGTATGATCATGATTCTCGACTCCCAACACTCATAAAGGGACTCGAATCGGGAAGCGAAACTAAGGAGGCGGATCCAGGGATTCAAATTCCTATACATGTCAATGTTGGGACTTCGAAAAGGATGGAAGGAAGAGTCAGGCTGGATGACAAGAGGCCTTGGAAGAAAAGTCTGGCTTGAAAATTTGGATTTGATTTCCAAATTATTAGAAGTCATGACTGAAATGGAGAACACAATGAACACATTGGGAAAAAGACAAGATGATCACGAGACAAAGGTTAGTCTCACTAATGAATTAATCCTTGAAGAACAAATAGAGAGGAGAGAGGTATGTGAAAGAGAGAAACGAATGAAGTTTCCCCGAATTCAACCTAATTTGGCTACCCTCGATTTGGATCTCAGTACATCTTTGCTCCTCCCTCAAAAAAGAAAAAATAGATCTTCCCATTGATTTGTCCATCTCTTACTCACTTCCTTTGTTATTTATCGCTTTTGCACAATCTCATGAATAAAATAAGAAAAATTTGTTTGATGTTGTTATAAGTTGGGTGTGTTGTTACTTTATGAATTGTTAGAAGAATAACAAGCAAGTTTAGCTCATAAATGAAAATGATGACATATCATAATCTGAGCTAGTTAGTAGTTTGATTAGAAGATAGTTGAAACACAAATAATTGCGAGAATAAGAGGCGAGAATGACATATAATTGGGTGAAACACAAAATTGCATAATTGACTTGAATTTGGCAGTGAGTCGAGATAAAGGAAAGTTATCTCTGATTGAAGAAGCAAAATATATTTTGAGTTTGAAGTACTGGTGAACCTTAGATCATATAACTCCTCATCAACTGAAGTGAGTCAAGGACATCCTTAAGTTAGTCACGGTTTATCAAGCGAATTCTAGAACTTGTTAGATTATTGATCAGGCGAAATCTAGGTGACTCTGACTAACAGAAATGATGCGGGCCATCATAGCGGCAACCATTATAGCCACCTTATTTATATGTACATACACCTAGTTCTTGAATTTGAGCGAAGCAATCCTTATCTTCAAAACAAGCCATTAAATCCCAAGCCATCCTAGATAATTAATCCTCAGTAAAGAACCTCGATTATCGAATTTCAAAGAAGGAGGAAGAGATAAAGTTTGGGGGAGTATTTATTTTGGAGAACTAAAGGAGAAATACAAAAAAATGGTGAAGAGAGAAAGATCTAAAGCAGGAGGATACAACAGAGAGGAAAGCTTAAAGGAAGAAGTTTTGTCTTGTGGCCTAACTCTCTTGAACAATTAAGTTCTTAGGGGTGTTTCAACACCTAGTACCCTAATGTCAGTGAAGTACATGGGAGCTACTAACCCAAAGTTCGTTAGAGTGTTAGAAGCCTAAAAAGACCAGAACATTGCACTATTCACGAAGGTGACTGAAAAAAGTTCAAACGATGGGAAATTACAAATGAGAAGGGATAGACAATTTTAAGCGGAAGAAATCAAGAAGATACCCCAGGATGAAGTTTGGGGAATCAATTAAAGAAGTTGCAAAGAGGAAGAGGACAACTATTAAGTAAAGGAGAAAGAGTCTGGGTAATCTTAACACAAAAAGTTCCATCCATCATATCCATGACCCAGGCGACGCATTACAGAAGCACGAAAGACACGATTGATCTTGAAGGTTGGAATTACCTACATTAGTGGAGATCGATGAACAACAAGCATATAGATTTGAAAATTCTTGAAAGGATCAAAGCTGTGAAAGGACCTCCAAGGTGCTTGACTCACTAAGAAAGAGGAGAAGACAAACCTACTTTTCGGCATGATCATTGACTATCTTTGTTTATAAAACAAATTCAACAATTTAGTTTTGTACACCTGATTGAGTAGTGACTAACCTTCATCTGGACTTGAAGCTAGAGATACAGAAAAGAATGCAATTCTAATCTTTCAATTAAAATTGGTTGCAACTGCAAAACAATATAGAAAAATGTCCTTTTATTTGAGGACAAACAAATCTTTCTTTTCTTTGCTTGGGGACAAGCAAAATTTAAGTTTGGGGGAGTTTGATGAGCTTAAAAGTCACATCCATTTCGGTCATTTTTCGATTGATTTCTATCTATAAAAGAAGCCCCGATTTATGTGTAGAAATGTTGAATAATTCACCAAGCCCCGATATACGATAGGAAATTCAATAGAAAGAAGATAATGCGATAAAGGAGCAAAGCGGTTGGCGGGAATGATCTATTTGTTTGAATGATATTTGCAACGGGAGAAATGCACGAGGAAGAAAGGACACATTGTAGCGGCCTTTGACGGTGATAAGGAAAGAAGAATCACATCGAGTGCAACCACAAAACTCGGTCGACATAAGAACTGGCGAAGGCGACGTGTAGGTCGCAGAAACTCGATTCGAGGCAACCATAAATTAATGAAGAACAAGATATGATGTCACAACACAATTTCGAGGTCGCGACATAATTGAAAATACGGCTTGATATAGACATGGAGGTCGTAGCATAATAGAAGTCGCGACATAAGGTGCAAAGAGAGGCGAAAATAGAATTCGCGACATCTGAAAAGAATGCGCGACATCAACTGAATCGAAGATGTCGCGTGTCATTCGGTAGTAGCGACTTCGATTCTGAGAACTAAGGTCGCGGCGTCACGACCGATTAATTACCGCGACATCGGTCCCACCAAAGGAAAGAAGGTCGCGGCGTCATTAAATTAGTCGTGACATCAGTTCGAAGAGCCAAGGTTGCGACATCATTCGATGAAATCGCGACATCGGTTGCGAGGTAAAGGTCGCGTCATTGATGTCGCGACATCGATTCACGAGGAAGAAATTCGCGGCGTCATTGATAGTCAGCGACATCGGTTGCAAGAACTAAGGTTGCGACATCGACCGATAAAATGGTATGATTCGCGAAGAAAGAAGGTCGCGACGTCGGTTACAAAGAAAGAAGATCCGCGACATCATTACGATTAGTCCGCGACGTCGGTTCGCGAAAGAAGAAGGTCGCGGCGTCATTCGATTAATTACAGCGACATCGATTTACAAAGAAGAAGGTCGCGACGTCATTCAGCGGTCGCGACATCAGTTGCAAGGAATTAAGGTCGCGACGTCATTCAGCGGTCGCGACATCAACACTGAATCAGAAGAGGTCGCGACGTCATTCGTGATTCGTGGCATCCGGATCGAGGATGCTAAAGGCAGTCAGCGACCAAATAAAGCACGCGATGTAGCTAAGACAGGCGAGGTCATGTGAATCGAGGTCGCGACATTGCTGACGAATGGGCGGTTAATGCGAAATCCTGAGGAGATGCATCGAGTTAGGGCTGACTTGAGTTCTCATCTGCTTGGTTGCTATTGAAGAGCGACTCGTGACTCAAAAGATACAGGTAATTTGAAGGCTCTTGTATTTTAATTTTCTTTTCTTTATTTGTTTTTATTTTAGATTAGTTAGTTATTTTTGGTCAATTTGGATACGGACTTTATTGTTAAAGTAGAAGGCTGAATACGAGAATTCTATTTCTTTCAAATTACGCCTCGAGTAATGCGAATTCAGATGAATTTTGGTCGGTTCAGGTTTAGTTTCTGAGTGGTGTTCTTGATCGGCCACGCCATTGTAAGTGTAATCTTGTGATTTAGAAACCCAGCTTCCATTGAATAGACTCTGTTGTCAGAAATTATCTTTCTGCGAAATTTATCGAAACTTTGGATTATCAGTTTGTAAATCTACTTGGCGGTTTAGTGCAGCAATTGATCCCATTGTAAAGTGTCTTATATACCCATAATAGGATTGTCTCATTGCTGCGATTTCCAAGGGGGCCCTCACGAGTGACACGAGAGAGAGCGATCCACGAGTGAAATAAACAATTTACGAAAGGTATACGAATGCGATAATGGTGATCTAATGAGCTCGTAATTTAAATCGATAAATCCTCTTCTCATGAAATCGAGGAATAGGTTGAATGACTTATCCATTTAAACAAGCAAAGAGGTCACCTTGATTCGAATAGTAAGTCTAATCCCGTGTTAGCAAGGATCTAATCAAGGAAAGGATGAACTGTTCCAATTTTGAGGAAGAGAAACCAGTAAAGTGTAAACACATGCTATACCTATGTCTTAGGAGCTAAGGTTTGAAGTCCGTATTCACGGGTAGCTAGTATTGAAAGAAAAATACCTAGAGCAAGGCAAATGAATTAAAAATAGTTCTCTAATCCTCTTGTCTTGAAAGGAAATAGGGAAGATTAGATGATGAATAGTGGCGTATGGAGAGATCCAGTACACTATCTTTTATTCCTTGGGCGGGTTTAAATACGCCAGTTCATAGAGAAGCAAAGTTTGGTCACGATCTCGAGATTGATGCTCACAATACTTGATATTTCAGTGTTTATAAAGATAGCTGACAGATCTGATTTTCAATTATTTTAGAATTACCAGATTTTAATTGTTTAATTTATTAATTCACATATCTTAGGCTTATTTTACATTTCAAGGTTTGCAAGATGATTCCAGGTACTTGTAGAGTCGAATAGTATAGAGTTTGAGTGAATTCGAGGGGTAGTTGATTGAGAATTCTTGAGATCTACGGCTGGGATCGAAATACGGACTCAATCGATTTACTACTTGTTCGACGCATGCACTTGCGGCATCACGGATCAAACTAGAAAGAAAATGATTTACTCTTAAAACTTGATTTTTAATCGGAGTATAATAGATAAGAACACAACAAGCGAGTTTCATGGCATTATTCTTTGGGGATTAGATAATAGTCCTTTGGTGATACTTGTCACAAATTTGTATAGGTGTTTTGATCCATCATCATCATCACGAAGAGGTGAAACAGTTTTTGGCGCACAGGTTTTGTGGTTGCGACCTTGATGTGATTCTTAATCCTTTGTCAAGCGTTGCTACAGAGTCCTTTCTTATAGTGCATTTCTCTGTTGCAACATCATTACGGCTAGTCGTATCATTCTGCTAAGCCCGGTTTTAAAACAACTTTTCTTTGCATTATCTTCTTTCTCTTGAATTTCTGCTTTGCATATCGGGTTTGGTGAATTATTCAACATTCTGCATAAATGGAGTCTTTTATAGATAAAGTATTGAAAAATGGACTGAAAATGGATGACTTGCAGCTCATCAAACTCCCCGAACTTAAATTTTGCTTGCATTACAGCGAAAAGAAAATTGACAACCATCAAAACAAAAGGACATTTTACGTATTGTTTTGCGATTGCAACCAATTTTAATTGAAAGAGGCTAGAATTGCATTCTTTTACGTACATCTCTAGCTTCAAGTCCGGATGAAGGTTAGTCAGCACTCAATCGGGTGTACAAAACTAAATTGTTGAATTTGTTTTATAAAACAATATAGTCGGTTGATCTTCTTTGAAAGGCTAGGTTGATGCTGCCTCTTTTCTTGATGAGTGATTAACCTCTGAGGTCCTTAGCAGTTTTGATTATTTCAAGATTTTCAAATTCCATATACTTGTTGTTTCATATTGATCTCCACTGTGTAAGTAATTCAACCTTGAAGATCAAT
This sequence comes from Tetrastigma voinierianum, assembly GCA_016808115.1. Classification (NCBI taxonomy): domain Eukaryota; kingdom Viridiplantae; phylum Streptophyta; class Magnoliopsida; order Vitales; family Vitaceae; genus Tetrastigma; species Tetrastigma voinierianum. The sequence goes on along the minus strand of JAEQBH010007755.1, from coordinate 175,487 downwards.
CGGGTCTTCGGGCTTGTAATGTCGAGGCTTGATTCTGCATTAGGATGGATGGAACTTTTTAGGATTAAGATTACCGGACTCTTTCTCACGCCGCATTGCCTTTCTTTTCCTTACAACTGTACCAATTGATTCCCAGGCTTCCTCCTTGGGATATCATCTTGATTTCTTATGTTTGAAATTGTTCGTTCCCCTTTCTCATTTAACCTTCTCACTTTGTTCAGAGCTTTTATCTCAGGTCTTTATCGAATATTTTAATGTTCTGTCTTTAGGCTTTCTAACACTCTTAACGAACTTGGGTTAGTAAGCTCCCATACAAGTTGGCATTGGGAATTTTAGGTGTTGAAACACCCACCCAGAACTAATTGTTCAGAGAGTTAGGCCTGGAACTTAAAACTTGCTTCTTAGCACCCGCTACACATTTGTATCCTCATCGCTTTAGATCTTTCTCTGCTTCGCCTTTTTGTATTTCTCCCTTTAGTTCAAAAAAAAAAATACTCCCCAGGCTTTATCTCTTCCTCCTTCTTTGAATTTTGGATAATCGGGGTTCTTTCTTGAAGGATTAATTATCTAGAGATGGCTTAGGATTTCAATGGCTTGTTTGAAGATAAAGTTGTTTTGGCTCAGGTCGGGAACTAGAATTGTATGCGAAGCATATAAATAAGTGTTAGAATGGCTCATTTTGAGATGGCTGCATCATTTCTTATTAGTTGTATCACACAGGATTTCGCCTTGATCAATAATCTAACAAGTTCTAGAGTCTGTTTGATTAGTTGTGACTAACCTGGGATGTCACTTGGCTCATGATTGATGAGGAGTTATATGATCTAAGGTTACGGAGTTCTTTGGCTTCTTTTATTTATACTTCAAACTGAATATATTTTCTTCTTGATTGTATCACTTTCCTTTATCATGGACTCATCGGCTAAATTCAAGTCGGTCATGAATTTTGTGTTCCGATTGATTATGTCATTACGCCTTAATGCGCAATTATTTGTGTTTGACTTATGCCCAATCAGAAACTACTTCCTTGCTTCAGTTATGATATCGTATTTTCATTCTGAGCTAAAATCCTATCTTGTTATTCTTCTAACGAGGTGGCAGAAAATGTGCTTTAGTCTAACATGACATCAGAGCAAATTTTCTTATTTTATTCGTGAGATTGTGCAAAAGTTAGAATAGCAATTTGGAAATTGAGTAAGAGATGGACAAATCAATGGGAAGATCTATTTTTCTTTATGAGGGAGGCGAATGTTGAGGAGGGATCAGGATCGAGGGTAGCAATTAGGGTTGAATTTGGGAAACTTCATTCAGTTCTCCTGCTTGCTTCTTGTCATCTTTCCTCTACATCTATTCTTCCAAGGATTAATTCATTGGTGAGATCAACCTTTTTGTTTAGATCTTCTTGTCTTTTTCCCAATGTGTTCATTGTGTTCTCCATTTCAGTCATGACTTCTAAAAATTTGGAAAGATTATTGTTGATGAATCGAATTTTCAAGCGAACACCTTACGAAGGCATCACTGTCATCCAGTTTCTTGATCTCTTTCTTCATCCTTTCTTCGAAGTCCTTGAACATTGACATATAGGAATTTGAATCCTTAATCACTCCTTAGTTTGGCTTCACGATGTCTGGAGTCCTTTCTTTTATAGGTGTTAGGAGTTGAGAATCCGTCATGCGATTGTTCTGAAAATGGCTCGCGGCTCGAAGCTTGACTTCTTGTTGATCGTGATCTCTTTCCTCCATTTCTTTCTTGAATTTTTTCTTCACTTGATCTCCAAGGATCTCCTTCATCACTCTTCCCTTACATTCATTTCTTCTTCCATTCTTTGATCTCTTCTTTTCAATTCTAATTCATACACTTCCTCTCTGAATTTTTGTTGGATGTTCCATTCCCTTTCTCTTTCTTCCATTCTCTTCTGCATGGAACTGAGCATCTCCATTATTTGATTATTCCCCTGAGCTCCCATAGAGCTTTCATGATTATCAAATCTATTCTTGATAGGAGGCGCCGAGTGGGGTTGAGAAATTTATAGGGCTTATCCTCTTGTTCTACGTATACGCAAACATAAGGTGTTCCATACGGATGTGCCGGGTCTTCTTCTTTATCACGTAACCCGGAAGGGTGTCCTCTTCTTATCTTGCATTCTCATTTTCTTCTCTTGAATGTGCTTCTATTATAACCCCCTTTTTCTTTTGATTCCTAGGCCTTAAGCACTCAGATTAGGGTAGTGGAGTGAAACCTTGGGGCCTCTTCCTTCTTCCCAAGTTCCACTTTACTGACCCTCAAACATAGCCTTGTGATAGTTGTTGGGTGAGGATCAAACCTTTAATCCTGCGGTATCTCATTATTGAGTTTTCCAATGGCTTGCTCGACGTAAGCATACCCGCTGTATGGCATAGAGAATGAGTTACTTCTTGTTCCGTACCTTGCGGACATGCTTGGTCGAAACCTGCCGAGAGGCCGGAAATAAAACCATACCTTTGCCTCTTCTGTCAAATCTCCCCTGTTTATGGTCTTTTGCTCTCCCCTTTCTTGACCTCATTTCACTTTCACCCAGGTCGTGACTTTCTTTACTTGATCTTCTCACGAGTTAGGGTTGTACACTATCTTCTTGTATTTGGATCCATGTACGCCCCTCTATTAAGGTACATTTCATTGATGGTTTCCGCTCCATACGGCGCGAGCTCTCGAGCATAAGCGGAGTTATCCTTTCTCCCACCGGGTTGGGTAGAATTCTCGAACTGCTGCTTTGCGTGTCACGGGCTTTTGATGCTTATAGAAGTTTCCCCAACCTCTTTGTTCTATTAGTTCCTTGAAAGGGGATATGGGTTTGCTGAATCCTCTTTCTCCAACAAATCTCTTACCAGCATAGTACTTCTTCCAGATGGAGAAAGCTTCTTTTGATACGAATTCATCTTCCTCTCCTTCTTGTTGCTTGTCTTTTCCCTTTTCTACATTGCCCAGAGCGAGTTTGAACTTAGTTTGTTCGGCGGCGGAGTTCTCCTTGTTGGTTCGATGAACTTCCCCTTCGGGCTGAGTATACTCTTCCATGATTTCGCTCAGATTTGGGATGAGGGTTGAAGGTTCGGCCATTTGAGAAATCAGACGGTTTTTAGGAAGAATCTTAGATCTAGGGTTTGAAAGAATTGAAAAACCAGAGAGTTGGCGAAGATGAAGAGGTGTATTTGCTTCAAGGAAGGAGATGGTGGTGGAGGGAATTTCTCAACTTTTGCTATTCAATCATTATTGTGGGCTCTTTATTACTTCATTTAATTATGCTTGTCACGACTTAAATTCGGTGCAGTGTGTCTTTGTCATTAAATTTAGAAGCGAATTTAAAAGTTGCCGCAATTGGCACACTTTTTCTCTTATCGCGACTTAATGTTGTTTTTCGCGACATAAGTAAGCAATGGGGGGACAATTTTCATCGAGGGTTGCGACATCTAGCTTTTCCTACCCCGCTTTTGGTCAACGAGTAATTTCATGACATAGTTGAGTTATCGCGACTCTATTTTGTCGCGACGCAACTTGGTCGCGACCTCGATTTATGTCGCGATATAACTTTGGTGTGACTTTATGCCTTGTGCTCTTAGTACTTACTAAGTTACGACCTTAATTTACATTAATGACATAACTTTTAATTATTTACTTAGTCTGCGCTTGCCCTAAATTTGATGATCAGAATGACTTTCTCTCCCTTATTAATTTGCACATTCTTAGCATCCATTAAATCATTCCCTACGACAATTTAAGCATGTGATACATTCAATTTCTGGAGATTTATGTAGGGAGGAGTACTCCCTTTTCAAGTCAGCTCTTTCTTATGAAGTCTTTGGAGCGATCACAGGTTGTTCCTTCTCACCTGAGCCATTCAATTCTTCATCGGCATACTGCAACAATTCAAAAAAAAAAAATAAATAAATTGATCATATACTAACCTAGAAATTCCTAACAAATCATGACTAGAACTAGAAAATTTTCAAAACAAGTAATTAAAAATCTATATGGGTTGCCTCCAGAAATTTACTCTGTTTGAGTCCTTAATTGGAATAAGCTGTTTAAGCACATTCTCTCTCTCAATTCACGGTTGGAATTCTTCCTTTATTTCTCTGCTGAATGATGCTTCAATCTTTGACCATTAACCTTGAATTCTTCTGACATCGGTCTAAGTATTCTTTTGCTCAGAAGGTAGTACTTGACACCACGTATATGGTCCATCCATTTTGATTTCAACTTCCCGGAAATAATCTTAATCTAGAGTTAAATAAGCGAGAACTTGATCCACATACGAACTCTTTCCTCGTAATCCTTTGATCCTTGCCATTTCTTTGTCTTGTCCTTGTATATTCTAGCATTATCATGAAGCGGATTCCTCGGTTCCTCTAGTTCATTCAATTGGGCAATCTGCCTTTGCAATTTTGAAGCTCAGTTCAGCTTCTTGATGCCCCACATGGCTTTGTATTCAGGTTCAAGAGGGAGGTGACATGGTTTCCAAGACCACTCGTATGGGGACATCCCGATGGGAGTTTTGAATGCAGATCACAGTAAGCCCAAGTGCATCGTCAAGTTTGGAAGACCAATCTTTCTGCTTGAACTGGTCTCTTTTTCTAGGATCCTTTTAATCTCCCTATTGGAAATTTCTGCTTGTCCATTGGTTTAGGGGTGATAAGCTAGGCTCATTATATGTTTGATCCCATACTTGCTCATGAGCTTTGCAAATATTTTGTTTGCAAAGTGGCTTCCCTCGTCACTGATGATAGTCCTGGGTGTTAGGTATGCACTCCGAAATGTTCTTTACGAGAAACTCACAAGCGTGTTGAATCATTCCTTGGACAACTATTTCTTCCACCCATTTGGAAACATAATCCATACTGTAGATTATCACAAGTTTCCAAATGATGAATGAGAAGGGTCTATAAAATCTATCCCCCATACATCAAAAATTTGCACTACCAATATGCCTCGTAGGGGCATTTCATTTATGCTGCTGATATTTCCAATCTTTTGGCATCTATCACATATTTTGACCCATTCGGCACAGTCTCTGAAGATAGTGGGCCAATAAAATCCCGATTGGAGTATCTTGTGAGCTGTTCTTTCTCAGGAAAAATGTCCCATTATGGTGATGCGTGGCATTCATTCCACAATATTGCATTGTTCGCTCCTACGGCACAAATCTTCTTATAATCATGTCGGCACCTCTTTTAAATAAGCGTGGGTCATCGGATGTAGTACGATGTCGGTCCCGAGCTTTCTTTTACATTTGGTGGCCCAGATGCGGAGGAATCACTCCCTGGCTTAAGTAATTCACGATATGACATATACCATGGGGTTAGATGACAATTGTCTGATTTATCATCACAGGAAGTTCTCTGTAGTCTTGCCTCCTCCTCTTCTTTGTTTCTTTCTACGGACAGAGTGATCGGCTATCACATTGTTGTCACAGCCCTTCTTATCTTTAATTACGGATCAAACTCTTGTAGTAACAACACCCACCTTATCAGTCTTGGTTTGGCTTCCTTTTTCGACATCAGATATTTGATTGCTGCATGGTCAGTGTGAATGATAATATGGGATCCCAAAATGTATGGCCTGAATTTCTCACAAGCAAAAACTATGGCTAGCATCTCCTTTTCAGTAGTTGAATAGTTTTCTTGGGGCTTCAGTAGAGTTCTGATAGCATAGTATATGACTCACGAATATCTTTTCTTTCTTTGCCCCAATCTGGCTCCCATTACAGAAATCAACGGCATCACACATTGAATCTGATCCGTGCAGTGCGACCATGATCGGTGCCGAACTAATCCCAGTCTTGATTTCTTCAAAGGCGCCTGCGGGAGTCCATCGAAAACTAAACTTTGTGCCTTGCTCGATGTCGCATAATGGTGCGGCTATTTTGAAGTCTTTGATGAATCTCTATAGAATCGGCATACCGAAACTCCTTATCCCTTTTCTTGTAGTGGGTGGTGCAAAGTCTTGATAATCGAAACCTTTGATTGGTCCACTTCTAGTCCGTAGCATAAATTTTATGACGAGAACAATGCCTTATGTTACCGCCAAATGCCTTTTCGATTTAAAAATTTGTTTGTTGTCTTTGCATCTTTGAAGCCTTTGTTTCAGTTGTTTGGAAACCAGTATGGCCCCGGATCCATATACTATGAGTCATCCATAAAAATCTCAGTGACCTCCTCGACCAAATCCCAGAACCTGGACATCGTACACCTTTGAAAGTAGCGAGGGCATTACCTGACTCAAATGGCATCCTTAAAGCAAGGTGCCATGAGCGGCGTGATGTGGTTTTCTCCCGGTCCTCGAGGTGCAATAGAATCGATTATAAGTAGGAATACCTATCCGGGGAAACAAAAATGAGGTGTCCTGTTAACTTGTCAACATTTGATCAATGAAAGGCAATGGGAAATGATCTTTCTAGTTCGCGTGTTCGATTCCGTGTCGATACATACTCTCCATCATCCGTTCTTGTTGAATTAACTCATTTTTCATTTAGTTCTGATGAACCCACTTTTTGGGAACCATGGGTAGGTAACGGGGTATGCGGCGAGATTGCATATATAAACCGGCCATTGACCATTTGAGCACTTCCTTCGACTACTTCTTTCATGGCGAGTTCGGTCTTCTTTGATGTTCAACGGATGGTTTTGCATTTTCCTCCGGTATTTGTGCATGCATATTGTGGTGATACCCTTTAATTCATCATGGACGAGCAATCGACTCTTGATAATTCTTGAAATTTTCAGCGGCTTACGTTCTTGACATCATTGGAGTCTAGCGAGATAATCAGCGAAACACCTTTTGGTAGCTCAGTAAAGCATACTTCGGATGGTTGGCAACTCTTTTAAAATAACCCATACCATGGTAGGGTCTCTTGATCGAATTCCTTCTTCATTTTTATCTCCATTGTCGATCTTGGGTTTTGTTTAGACTCGACACTTTTTTTGGTAGAGTGCAAAGCTGATGTCGCGGGAAAATCCAGATTCTTGTAATCTTCCCCTATGCGTGTCTAAATTCTTCAAACTTTGGAGGCAGTTGAGAGTCATTGCTTAACTTCTCGACCACGAGTGAGAACTCCCTTAAAAGTATCTATTACGGCGGCTACAGTTGCTAGAATGGCCTTCCTAGCGACGGAGGGACTTAATGAATCTTCTTATTAGTCCAGGGATGATAAAGTCAACGGGAAAAACAGAATTTCCCCACCTTAACAAGCATCTTCAATGACTCCTTCGGGTTTCGCCCATTTATTCTATGCCGTTTGGAGAGTAACGATGGTGGAGTAAGCTCCCCCAAACTTAATTTGCTTGCAACAGATAATGGCATTAAGTTATCTTGCTGCCAAGTCCGCAGCTTTTAATTCAAATCCTCCAATGGTGCAGGAAATTGTGAAACTTCCTAGGTCTTTCATCTTCTACGGTAAATTCTTATTTATCCCGGCACCGCTGCCAGTGGCGGTCAATTCATACTTCTTAACTTACGCCGTCTTCTTCTTGCTTTCGAATTTCCTTGAGAACTTGGCATCAGTGGCATTTGAGTTACCATACGTGAATGGCATACTTATCTCAATACGGAAAGTTTTCAAAACCTTACTGACGCTCCTCATCCTTGACTTTGCGGAGTCTCTGCGAGAATGGGACTACAGGCATAGAGTTCTGGCCTTTCTTCTTGCTTTTTTTCTTCTTAGCATTCTTTGCTCCTTCTTCCTTTCTTTCTCCGGTATTTCGGCATTTTCTAGGCTTCCTTCTCTATTGCCTTCATCTTTCTACGACTTTTCCTTACTCTAATTCTTTCCAGCCAAAATTTGCCTTTGCCATGCGAGTCTTTAGGATTTTTCTTCGTGTCACTAGGAAAAACATCTTTAATTTGATTCTGCAGGGTCAGGGCCAGTTGCCCTATTTGTGTCTCCAGATTCTTGAGAGAGGCATTGGTGGTCGTCTGAAAATTTTGAGAATTGGTATTTGAGGCTTCGGTCTGCGAGCTTTTGTTCATGGAAGTTCAATGACTTTTCTATTTTCCCAATGACTACTGACATCCCCGGTTAATTGAGCCCTTTTGACCACGGTATTCATTTCGCCCCTCTCTCTCCACATTCTTCTTCTTTAGAACCTTGGTGGAGCATACCCCTGTTGAAAATTTTGCCCATGTCTTGGGACGTGTTGTGCTCCTCCACTATAAGAGAAATTCTCATGGCTCCTTAATGCTGGGGTATAATGGGTTGGTAGGTTGGGGTTAGGCTTGAAATGATATGCTCTCTGCTCATTCAAATAGTTAGCCTCCTCACTTTGCATGAAACCTCTTTGTAGCGCGCCCCTCAGCATTATTTACTCTTCCTTCTCTTTCCTTTGCTCCTATCTCATTTGCGAGTGCATTCTTTTATCAATGATGCATGATGCATCGACTTAGCCGCAGTAGCAGACATCTTATTTCAGCTCGATCATTCCATTCCCTTTAGCTGTTTCTTTGCTCCTGAGGATTCGGAAAGGAGGTCTTATGTTGCACCTAGCAAGATCCTCGATCGGTACATCTTGCTTCTTGCTCTTCTTCTTACGAATCTTTCATGTATTGCATCTATTATACCTTTTGAGGTATAATTCATGAATTGTGTTAGAAGATGTCCATTTGTGTCTTCAGGTCTATCCCGTGCATGGGACATCTCTTCAGCAGCCTCTTGTATCTCTCCCAAGCAGTGTACAGACTCTCATCTTCCCCTTGTTTGAAAGTAGTAATTTCCCCTCTTCTTTCAGAAGTGAGGGATGGAGGAAAGAATCTGCCCAGGTAAGCTTCCATCAACTCTTCCCATGTATTAACAGATCCATATGGTAGTGAGTCAAACCATGATCTGGTATATCTTAAAGAGAATGGAAACAAGCGCAACAATAACTACGGTATCACACCATTCAATTTAAGCTGTATTGGCCGATCTCGAGAAGCGGGTCAAGTGTTCGTTGGGATCTTGGAGGATGACTACATGGGTGGTTTTGTTGAACCATGAGTGATCGGTAGCTTGAGCTCAAAATTATTAGCATCTATCATTGGGTGTCTCAGCTGCTGAAATTATTCATCAGATCGCGGGTCTCGAGGAAGTCTCCTAGTGTCTCGCTCTTGAGGTACTAGCTGAATTCTGGTTGGCCCCTTTATCGATCTTTCTTACACTTGCGTCCTACGCTATCTACGCACTCTTAACCTTTCTTAGTCCTCTAAGTGTTCTTTCGATCTCAGTGTCTAGTGGCAATAATTCGACTCCACGCTGTGTGCATGAATTAACACGAAATTATAATATGCGAGATCGAATGGAGTCGATGCAAAAAATTGCATTTAACATGGCTTTAAAATTTTGGTAGCTTGCTAAACTACTGCTTAGTTGAGATCATATTTTGCAAATTTTCTATTTTCTTTTTATAAATTATGTCCAAATTAGTATCTAAGCTTTTGAGTGCGAATGATTCACGAATTCTTTCGATCCCGGCTGCGAGCGCGAAAATCTTGTTCGCCTCTTTACGTGATGATGATGATGGATTAAAACACTATCTGAAATTTGTGACGTTATCACGAGGACTATTATCTAATCCCAGCAATAATGCCATGAAACTTGTTTGTTGTGTTCCTTATCTATTATGCGATTAAAAGCGTTTTCTTAGAGTAAATCATTTTCTTTACAGTTCGATCCGGGATCTTGCAGAGTGTACGGGTCGAGCAGTAGTAAATTAGTTTAAGTCCGGATATCGATCCCACGAGGGTCTGAGGTGTGCCGATCAACTACCACGACTACTCAAACTACATACTATTTGGACTCTGATAAAAGCGATTGGAATAAGCTTTGCAAACCTTGAATGTAAAATAAGCCTAAGATATGTGAATTAATAAATGAATTAAGCTGAAAATTGAAAATAACAAGTCGGGTGAGCAGGTTATCTTTTAAAGGGAACAAAGAAAATCTTTCGCTATTGTAGACATCAATTCCTGTAGATTGCACTGAAACTTTGCTTCATGAATCCATGATTTAAAACACGTCGAGAATATGATAGTGCGGTTGGATCTCCATACGTCACTTTGTTCATCATCTATTCTTCCTGTTTCTTTCTAGAGCCAGAGGATTAGAGAACTACTTTTAATGCGGGTTGCCTTGTTAAGGTATTTTTTCTTTCAATACTTCATACCTAGAACATGGATCTGCGACCTTAACCATAAGACATAGGTATAGCATGGGTTTACACTTTACTAGTTTCTCTTCCTCAAAATTGGAACAGTTCATCCTTTCCTTGATTAGATCCTTGCTAACACGGGATTGGACTTACTATTCGAATCGAGGTGACCTCTCTGCTTGTTTAAATGGATAAGTCATTCAACATTCTCGTTCAAGTGAGAAAGGATTGTCGATTTAAATTCACGAGCTCATTAGATCACCATTATCCATGTCGTATACCTTTGAAATTCTTAATCCTCTCGGGATTGCCTTCCTACGTGTCACTCGGAGGGCCTCCTGGAAATCGAAACAATAAGGCAATCCTATTATGGGTATAAGGCGCTTACAGTGGGATCGGTCTGAATACTCAAACCAGCAAGTAGATTTACAAGCGATAATTCAATAGCTTACGATAAATTTAATTAAAGATAATTTCGACAACGAGTCTATTCAATGGAAGAATTTGGGTTTTAAATCACGGGTGCACCTACGATGGTGTCCACGCCCGGATTTTCGGGACGAGACTCGAGGATTGGGACTCTTGACCTGATTTTTTTTTAAGCGGCGATACTGTGGGTATGGCCCACATCTTATAACTATGTCAGTACCATAGGAGTGGTGTCCATCAAAATCTATACACATATCGGTCCATTTACAAATACAAAAGCGTACTTTTACAATTACAAATCGAGCATGGAACCTACATGTAGTGAACCCTTCTGAGTGTGTTGGCGGTGTATGCGGAAGTCTTCGGATGTCTTCTCATACCTACTGCAGTTAAAACCCTTCGTGCTAAGCTTTACGCTTAATTAGGAGATGTCTTATGCATATACACATTTAATGCATAAAACAATAACGGATAATATAAATTTTATGTATTTATATTATGAACTTATCTGGTACTTTTTTCTTATAACGAGGGCTTACTCTTATTCGGATCTCCGTAAGTTATAAATCTTATTCTATGCGAGAGACTTATGCTTATAACAAACTTATGTTTATTCGGGACTCAGAAGTAGGAATTGAGAACTTATACTTATTCAAAACTCACATAACGGACTTATGTTTATTCGGGACTCAGTAGAATTCTGAGAACTTATACTTAACAGACTTATTTTTATTCGGGACTCAGTAGGAATTCTGAGAACCTCTTAACCGAGACTTATTTTGGTCGGGACTCGAGTGGGAGTTCACAGACTTATCTTATGCGGGACTTCTACTTATAACGAGACTCACATTCATTCGGGACTCGAGTAGGAATTATAGAACTTATCCTTATATTCACGGAGTTTACCCTTATTCGGTACGTAGAGTATCGCGAATTACGAGCATTATACGATATTGCGAGAACTTATTCTTATACGAGTACTTGTAAGTACTACAAAACTTATCTTGATCTTACAGACTTACCTTTGGTCTTCTGAACTTGGACATGTATTTCGGATCTTATACATGTCTTACAGGCATACTTATCTTCGCAGACTTATCTTGGTCTTAGACATATATTTATCTTGCGAACTTATCTTGGTCTTACAGACATATCGCATCTTCTGGAACTTATACTTGTGCGAAGGTATCCGGGTAGGTACAATAGCGAACTAATCATCATGCATTATCACATACAGTCGGATCGGGCGTGTGCGGATACATATCGGTATGGACATTAAGTCACGTAGCAAGTACAGATCATAACGGATACATATACTTATTTTACCGTTGCAGGTACGGGTGGGTATCTGGAACTTATACTTATGCGAGACAAGAGTACCCATGGAGTCTTCTGGAACTGCTCTTATGTTCTTGTGCGGTACCGCGTGGGTGCTACGAACTTATCAATGCGGGTACGAGTAGGTCTTCACGAGACAATCGGTTCTGGGATTGCAGTGGGTACCCTGAATTTAATCGGATACGGGGTACCCCCAAGTACTTGAACTTGATGAAATCTTGAGTACCCATAGGTACTACAAAACTTAATCGAGAGCGGGACGGGGCAATCGATACGGAATGGTAGGTCTTCTCAGGAGATAATGTCGGATCTGAGGCGGAACTATCGGATACGAGGTACCGTAGGTACTACGAGGGACTTGTCGGATATAGGACTTATCGGATATAGAATTGCAGAGTAGGTACCACGGGACTTGTTCGGGTCTGGGGACTTAGTAAGATACATGAGTACTAGTGGAGTCTTCTGAGACTTATTAATCTGAGAGTACCGCCCTGGGTACTACGGAACTATCGAGATCAGGACTTATTCGGAGGCGGGAGTACCCGTAGGTACTCTGAGAATTCATCGGAGGCGAGCGAGACAGGTGGAAATACGAGGTGCGAAATTAGGTGCTCTGGGAGACTTCATCGGTCTGAGTGCCCTTAGGTGCTACGGAGTTATTCGGATCTGAGAGTGCCGGTAGATGCTCACGGAGCAGATCTGAGAGGTACATTCGGATCTTTATTCTTATTCTCTATTCGAGTCTTATCCTTATAATTGTTTGACTTCCTAGACCCGATGTCTGAGGAATGAGTAGGACTAACCCTGATAAGTACTTTCGAAGATCTTGCACGATGCGGAAATGTCGTAGCATTAGTCGGGACAGTGCCTTAGCATAACAGGGCGAGAGTCTTAGTAGCACCATCGGAAACAGAGTGCGTGCTTAATAAAAGTACCCATTTTTGGGCTAATCGAAGTCTTAGAACCTTGTCAGAATCTCAGAAGTACTAGTCGGAGACGAAGTCTTGAAGCAACGAGAGTCTCTTAGAAGTACTATTCGGGACGATGGTGATGTCATTTAATAAGCGGTCTTAGGTGGTTTACAATTATATGGTCGGTAACTTCTTGTATCTTTTAATAGGGCATTCTTAGCCCCTTAGGTGTTCATGACATATCGTCCTTCATATACTGGTAAGGTATGATGTGTATGTAATCACACCTTATTCATGGATTCTTATTCTTCTATGATTCTACTTTACCCAAGAGTTGGAATCACTTGATCGGATCATACAGGCGAAGTTATGGCATTTTCATGCCAACTAGTCGGTTCTGGAATTTCTGGGGATAGTTTGAAATATTTATTTTTCCAGTGCCTTGTCTCCATATTTGACACTGGTTCTTTGTGCTCCTATAAAGCTAAGATGCTAAGGGTTCTATTCCAACTGGAATCACCCAATTCGGAGTACCGGAACTTAAGTTACGTCGGAAACAACCCGAACTACTCTATGTTCAAAGCTGGAACCAGAATTTTTCTTGCACATGGCCCCACTTTGAGTAAATTTTTGGGCCACTTAGGATCCGATTTTGGCAATGCCTACTCTTTAATTTTGGTTCTCCTTGAAGTCTATTTTACGTAGCCACTTGAATCACTCAAATCGGATAAGAAATGAGGAAGTTATGGCCAAAATCTGGCGGTAAGCGGAAAGCAGAACAGGGTTGTCTGCGGTACAAGTCTAACTTGTCAGAGTACAAGTTATTAAAACGACCGAATACAAGTTGTACCGGTACAAGAGTTCAAATTGTACCGGTACAGAATCTCAAAGTGCCAGGAATGTGTGTTTTCTCACATTTTCCATACTTTGATACCCAATCAACTCTACTCTTCAAACACACATCAAAAACACTTCTAATTCACATTGTAATCTCCTTTCTATTCAATTCATCTTTCAATTTCATATGTTTCTTCAAAATCTTTCCATGAATTTCTCCCAAAATCATTCCAACATGGGTTATGATCCATCCTCAAACCAACCATGATGATTAGTTAGGGTTTATTCTAAGCCACAACTCCCTTTCAAAATAACCATGAATCCAACCCCGAGGAGGATTCCATACTTGCTGTTCCATATGGGGTTTTACCAACCTAAATTCAAAGAGATCCAAGGTTAGAATGAATTCTAACAAAACCCTAGCTTTTGGAGACAAGCTATTAACCAAACCAAGCCTTAGAATTTCATAAATCCATACTTAATTCATACTCAAAGTAGTTTCCATACCCTTTTGGACTTGATCCCTCCTTTTTCTTCTTCTCCTCTTCTTCCTCTTCCTCTTCTCATCTCCTTCTCCCATCCGTTTTTGAGCTCTCCCCCAAATTGGAGACCAATTTGGCCTTTAAATTCCATGTTTTCTTAGGCCTTGTTTGGCCCTTAATATAAAACCCATTTTTGGGTTAGTTTAATAATTGCCTTTAAGTCTTTCAACTCTGTATTTGAATTTCAACTTCCTTTTATTGTACTTTGGCCTCAAATCTTCTAGGAATTACACCACAATTCCTATTATTTATACTATGGCCTCAAATCTTGTCAATTTATGACTTTTAAGTCCCTCTTTGGACAATTTACAAAATTGTCCTTAAGTCTTGTAACTTTCCGGGTCTCTCGTTTCAGAGTGGTTGTATTTAACTTCAGCAATCAAATTATGCTTACAAAATGCCCCTAAACATGTCGGCGACTGGGTATATTTCGAGAGTGTTACAAATGGCGTCTTGATCAAGAACACCACCTTAAATCGAGCTTGGAAATCGAATTCCAAGAATTTATGCAGGTCGAGACACTCGAGTAGTAATTTGAAAGAAATAGGAATTACGCATTGGCTTCTACTTTGCAGCTAAGATGGATAGAAATTGGATGAAGATAACTAACTAATTTAAAATAAAAACAAAATAAAGAAAGAAAATTAAAATACAGAGCCTTGATATTTACCGGATCTCTCTTTTGGCGTCGGTACGCTTTCTTCGATGGCGACTGCGTGTTTATAGAGGTTACGAGAGTTGGGCCCCTAACCCGATGCATCTCCTTGTGGATTCAGTTAAGCGGCCCATTTAGGTACATTAATGTCGTGACCTCCGATTCTTTGTTCACGACCTTGTCTTAAGCTCGCAAAAGCTTTTATTTGGTCGTGACTTGCCTTTAGCATCCCTTGGATATGATGTCGCGACCTTCTTTTTCCTCACATATGCGATGTCGAGACCCTTTGAATGACGTCGCGACCTCTTCGATTAGAGTGTTGATAACCGCGACCGGCCGGAATAGCGTCGCGACCTTAGTTCTTCTGGCGATATCGCGACCTCTGAATGGCGTCGCGACCTTCTTTTCCCTTATGGCGATATCGGCGACGGCGAATGGCGTTGCGACCTTCTTTCCATGGCGATGTCGCGTTGGCCCGAATGGCGTCGCGACCTTCTTCCTTATGGCGATATCGCGACGGCGAATGGCGTCGCGACAGTTCTTTACAGCGATGTCCACGACTGCGAATGGCGTCGCGACATCGCCACGGTCGATGTTGATGTCGCGACCTCTTCTAGATATCGCGACCTCTATGCCGATCTCTTGAAATCTTATGTGGCGACTTGTTCGATGCCGACTTCCATGTCTCTTGCTCGGCATTCGAGTGCATGCGACCTCGAAATTGTGTTGCGACATCGTATCTTATTCTTCATTGGTATGGTTGCACGAACTAGAGTTTGCATTGCGACCTACACATTACGTCGCCAGGTGCCACTTATGTCATGGCCCCGGAGTTTTGTGGTTTGCAACCTTGATGTAGGTGCCGTCTTGTCAAGCGTCGCTAGCGGTCATTTTCTTCCTCGTGCATTTCTCTGTTGCAACATCCTTCCAGCCAGTCATATGCATTAAAACCGGCCCGATTTACGCTCCTTTTCTTTGCATTATCTTCTTTCTCTTGAATTTCCCTCATATATCGGTTGGTGAATTATTCAACATTCTGCATAAATCCCGATTAACATAGATAAGAAATCGTGAAAATGGGCGAAAATGGATGACTGCTAGCTAAATCACCCAGGCGAAGAATGGCATTTTTGAGTCTTTGTGTACCAAGCGTAGAGCTTGTTTAAGCCGTCATCGTCTTTTTTAACGCAAACATGGTTAGGTTTGGACAAGTCCTTGAACCCTGGGGGTTGTGCCATAAAAACAGTCTCAGTTAATGCACCATTTAGAAAGGCATTGTTGACATCCATTTGCCTCAAATCCCACCCTTTCATGTAATGATAGATAATACGAGTTCTAATAGTTCTTGGTTTGACCACGAGGGCTAGCGTTTCTTTATAGTCAATACCCGGGGCATTGATCATAGCCATACTTGACTAGGCGGGCTTTGAATCGTCACGGATCCATCGGCATGCCGCTTTTTACTCGGAAGACCCACTTACATTACAGGTGTACGGTTTGAGGTGGTAAAACTAGGTCCCAAAGTCCCGTGTTTCATTAGAAGCGTGAGCTCGGTGGACATGGCCTCATGATGAGTTTTGAAGTAAACTGGCTCACACTCGTTGGTTCAATGGTTTAGGGAAGAGGATGTTTGGACACTAAATGGATCTGTTTGGGTTTGAAGATTTGGTTCATTGATCTTGTGGTCATGTTATGAGTGCGTTGGGGAGGTTTATTGATTTGGGGAGGGTTTGTGAAATCTGAAGATGGAGGAAAAATACGGACGAGATGGGTATGCGGGTAGGAATAGGAGAGTGGGATGGAAGATTTAAAGGAGAAGCGATACTATTATCATCTAAAGGAGGATTCGGATGAGATGGGGTGATCGATAACGAGACGAAGGAATCATGAGTAAAGAACCCGGAAGGGTTCGAAGTACTACGGAGTAGGGACAATGGCAAGTGAACCTTAGAAGGTTCTGATGATGTTGGTGCGTCGGGTCTTGGTGATGGCGGCACTACGACTGGTGGGCAAATGAGAGAGGGAAAAATGGGGAGGAGTTAGCCACGGAAGACTGGAGTGTTGAGAGGCTGGATTGATCTTGGGTTTCATCCAAGCGGCCGTCTTAGGAAGAATTTTTTTGTTTGAGGTTAGAACCTTTATCATGCATTTTGAGTTGGTGAATGGCCAGAAAAGACATGCTTTGGATTTGAAATTTGCATTTTATTTGAGTTAGACGTGTGAGAGGATAGAATGCATCGAATGTTTTTTAATTTTAAATAATTTGGTGTTTGACCAAAGGGACTTCAAAAGGTGATTTTCCTTGTGAAGAGTGTGGGTTGTCACATTTATGAGGTAGGAAGGCTTGTTTGAAAGGCATAAGGCCAATAAGAGAATCAAGATGGGCATCATGAAGGAGTGTAAGGCACATTTCAACGAGATGACGATGGCGACATTCGAGAGACACCATTTTGTTGCGCGGCGTGTGGGGAAGCGATAGTGTAAATGAGTTATGCCGTAAAAGTAGGAGATATGATTTTAAAGCAATAAACTCACCGCCCATTGTCGGAGTATAGTGTTTTGATTGATTTTTGAAAGCGGGTTTAAACAAACCGTTTGAAATGTGGAAAAATTTTAGAAACACCGGATTTAGTGACCATTGGATTAAACCATATATATTTTGTATAATGATCAACAAAAATAAGGTAATTATCTTGATCCATCAATTCCAGTATAACTAGCAGGACCCCACACATAAGTGTAAATAAGTTCAAGTGGCTCATGACTTTGGAGACTATTGACACGAAAGGGTTGTTGATGAGCTTTATTGATAGAACATGAATGACATAGTGAAGACAAATTTTTAGTCGATAAAATAGGAAGAGAAAAAATTTTAACAAGATGATGGACAATTTTAATAGAGGATGCCCGAGGCGCTTATTGCCATCCATGTGTGAGAATCAGTTCATGCACATTAGCAACCTTTTTTGATGCTACTATTGATTTCGAAGATGTAGATGCCATTGTTACATGCTCCTTTTAGTAGGAATCGCCCAGAGATCTTGTCCTTCCTGAGAAAATAAAAAGGATGAAATTCAAAAGACATTATTTTGTTTGGTGAGATAATGAACGGAAATTAAATGTAAAAGTTCGATTGAGGAGAGTCTGAAAGCGAAGAACTAATATGTGAGGCGCCAAACTGAACCATCAGCGAGAATTGCCGTCGGTTCCATCATATTCGGAATGAATAGATAAATTGGAAAGATCACCCGTGATATTATGAGAAGCCGGTAGAATCAAGTACCCGATTTTATCCCTTCCATTAGATCGCGTGTAGCACAATTTGTGAAACATTATGAGAATGGAATTGAGGACGGGACTTGGCAATGTAGCGATCCACGGAGTTGGCATTTGGGCTAATATGACTGATTAAAATAGTGGGCCTCCCGAGAATGTTATTGGGCGGCGACCATCACGTTGGGCTCGTTAAAGTTCTACTTAAGTGGGAACCTGGGGCTACGGGGCGTAATCATGTTTCTTGAAGGACCCGATTGGCTTTCAGTGGTGCGAGAATGTCGTCTTGTGAAGTTGTAGCGAAGCTGACCCGATTCTTTGTGTTGTGGCTTCCAAGCGCCTCATATATGCATCATGTCAACCCGGTCGTGCGACTCCTCGAGACGGGGGCGATTCGGAGGCACGAATAGGCGTGCGATATCAGTAAATCACGGACTAAGCCGTTCGACACATAAAGAGTTAGGCCATCGTCCGAGAATTGGATGATCAATAATGTATTTCATCGACCAAGGCTTTCATAGCATGGAGGTGATACGTGATTGGCCAAGGAGTTCCATATTTGGATTAAAGGTGAGTTCCTCCTTTAGGCGCATGCTTCCGAGTTCGGATCGGCTAGCATATAATTTTTTAGCTTTGTCAGCGTCGTAAGAAGTACGTCTTTGTAACCCAGCCAAGTGGGGTGATGGAGGGAGATGTAGATGCCTGCTAAAATAGCACTTTCAGGGATAAGTTTATCTGGCGAACCCGATCAGGTCTTACCGCGACTCATCGCGGTACCAGTGGAAGAGGGACACCGAAGGGTGTCTTCGACATAGTCAAGTAAATCGTAATCAATGAGGAGTGCTTCAAATTGAGCACGCCATTGAGGAAAGTTGGTGGGAGTTAACTTTTCATTGATTTGGGCAGTGATGTTGAGTGCAATGAGTGATTTATTTCCTACGGAAGGAGGTTGGGTGTGGAGATTAAAGTTTAGTTTGATCGGAGGAGGAAGGCATAGGCGGGAGCTTGGATGGGATTGACCTCGTTAAGATCTGCGACTCACATTTATATGTAAAGTAATAGATTTACCAGACACATTTCATTAATAGAAGTTCTAAATATATGCGAGTGATTGAAGTCTAATTTAGTAAACATGTAAATGGTAAGGCTAAAACTAAGCTCACATTACAATTACATACGGTTAATTCGACGGTAAAAATTCAAGAAATTAAGCTCTTGTCTGATTACATCGAATATAAATTAATAACGAATATTGGACATGATTTGAGGCTAGACATGCTTTCTGTTTGATTTGAATAGGATCCTCACATGCTTCCTTATATCTAGGATTGATAGATAACTTAGACAAATCAAAATACTCGAAATATGAAAATAAATTGTCTATTTCAATTGAAGATTGGAAACAGTACATCAAAAATTGGGAAATGCCAAAACAAAATATCAAAGAACTTTATAAGGTAGGAAGTTTTGAATTCAAAAGAGATTATAGGATTAAAATCTCTAAAAACACTCATTCAATAGGATCTAAGACAAAAACTATTTAACTATTAGACCTCAAAGACTTAGAACAAATACAAAGAGAAAAATACAAAGTACTTCATATAGGGGCTATCCAAGTAGTTGCCAAACCTTTAACCAGGTTAGTTTAGATAAACCTATTTGTATTTGTCTAAGAGATGCAAGACATAACCAATTCCAAGATTCAATTTTAGGCCTAATGCAAGAAAATACATCATTTGGACTGGTGTATTTTACTTGCTACCCAAATCTAGAGTTGGACTGTATGAATGATCAGAGCATTCATAAAGCCTTAACTCTAAATATTCAAACTCAAAACTATGACATGGACCCTAGATCCAGGAATATCCTCATAGTATACAGAGAATACTATAAGGTGATGACTTCTGTAGTTAATCCAAATTGTCTTTTAACATCCCAAAAGATCAAACTTTAATCTAGCAAGCAAATGAAAAAAATTCTATAGTAATTATACCAAAACCTATTCCTTGGGAATGCTTAACGCAATCTAAAGAATGGAATTTTAAACAACTCTTAGCACCAAAACGTATAGAACATCCAAAAATTTTGTCAATAATAGAAGATGGAAAAGGTAATGTACAAATTAATTTTGAACCTATAAAAGAACATCTTAAAAGATCATATTCTACAAGCTCATCAAATTCATTTTTAGAAATTCGAACTCCTTCTAGGAGATCTAATGTTCATTCAAACTTAGAGGAAGTAGATTTTTCATCTAAAATCACTGATCTAAAATATTCAAGACTAGATCAAAACCTACAAACTTCTCCAGATAAGTCTTCGACCTATTCTCAAATGATGTCACCCAGTGATGAGCCTGCTTAGCTAATGGTGATGACATCTATATTTGAGATAGACAAAGTATTCTGAGGCGAAGCAAATCTCTAAACCATCTTTGAGAAAAGCAAATGGTTTTTTCTCAAATTAACAAATGAACAAAAAGAAAAATTTTAAACTGATGGTATCAAACAATGGAAACAATGGAAATGAATATTCGATGTTTACTTATTTTTGACATATCTACGCAACAAAAAATAATATTGATTATCCTTTTGTAGAAATTAGTATGTTCCAAAAGAATTGGAATACTACTACTGAAAAGAAAGTAGTATCTACACATCCTCACTACAAGGAAAAAGTTAATCAATGACACGTTTAATGCGTCATTGAAGAGTTACAATGACGCTTCCCTAAAGCGTCATGGTCTCGACTGTCATTGTATAAGTTTACACCTGATAGCGCTTATTTAGGTCATCTTTGTGAATCAAAACTATGACATTCTTTTAAAGCGTCATTCTCTACTCATAATATTTCAATCTAATATCTTAACAATGACACTTATTTGAGTGTCATTGATCTTTATATGTTTTTGTTTTAGAATCATGACACTCATTACAAGTGTCATTATCTTTGTCACATTAAAAATCCTATTTTCATTAATTTCATTGGCTATAAATCCTGATATAACAATATAATTATTGAAAATGTACACATAATATGAAAGTAATATAGAGGAGAAAAAAAATATCAAAGTCATATGGATAAGGCTACAAAGCTATAGATATATACATTGATAAAAAATTACAATAAATATTAGAGACAAGTTACATATATTCTATGGGTATACAGTCTGAAAATGTTTTTTTAATTTGTTGGTAGTGGAGGATCTTTCTATGGGAGAGTGCTAAGCTCATCAAAATCACCATATGAGTCCATCTGTTCCTGTTCAAATGTGGAAATGAAGTTTTAGATATAGAAAACCAAGCAAAAAACTTTGTAGAGTACCAACTAGATTAAGATATCAATTAATTATTTTGAGGAGTGCTAGTCTTGATAATTTTCAAGGTATTAAATGAACATTGAACTCCAAATTAGAATAATACATTGCCGAAAAAGAACTCCGCTAATGATAACTTGTAAGATGCAAAGCGGCGATGAATGACTTTAGAGAAAAAGAGAATGACATAAAACAAAGTTGACGCATTATGTACGTATTAATATTTGAAAAATAACAAAGTGCTTCTGCCCACTTTTATTCATGCCCACTTTTGGGTCGGGAAATTCTGCTCACTTTTATTCATGCCCACTTTTGGCTAGCCCAGTCTGACCCTATGCAGACCACGGGCCAAAATGGACCAAAATGAAATTTGGACGATAAAAGTAAAAATAATAATAAATAATTTTATTAATTTTATATATGGGCTATTTTTAGCCATTGGAAGTAAACAATAGGGGCTGGCCCAGACCAAAATGAAGTTTAATGTGTAAGTGAGATATTAGGTAAAACACCGAGTTATTTTTGCACATTTTCCTATTTTTAATCTAAAAACTTGTGAAATAAGCATTAACACAATTCTTATTTTCCCTGTAGTTTACATATTCACATGAATACCAGGCAAAATTGAATAGTTATGAAAGTAAAAGCCATAATTTTGTTGAACAACAAAGAAATTTCTTGTAAACTTGCCACGGTAAACACAGGCTCTTAAATTAAGTGATGAACATAGCTAGAAAATTGGCTAGATTGGTTCCAAGAGATTGAAAATGGATTCAAGAGCTCATTCTTTTTGACCCAATGCATTCATAAGTGAGTAACCACTAGGAAAAAAACTTGGGCAGGTCTAATGCACCCAAATTTCTCGTGTTCTTAGAATTTTAGAAAAATTATGTAGCCTTTTAAATGTCTATGATAACCCTACCGAAATTAATATTTAATTTATTAAAAAACTAGGATTTGAAAAATAAAATAAAAAAATACTCCGAATTCCATAGCCAAAAGAGGTGGTTTCAATCCTAGGACGAGGAGGGCTTGATACTAGGATAATGGTCTTTTCAAAGAAAAAGGAAGGAAACTAGGATTGGATTTTCTTTAGTAGATTTCTTGTTTCTATTGAATTTTATTGCAATCTTTCTATTGTGTCTTTTTCCACCTATGTTATACCCTTATATTCTCCCTTTAAATCAAATTATTTATCATCAATAAATCAAAAGTAAAAAGAAACTCTTATTTCATATATATGGTCACTTCAACATTTCTATGAACATTTAGACAATAAATCAATAAGTTTCTAGTCATCACAAACTAATGATCCATATCAAGATTCTATGTCCTATAATGCAATTATCCTATCGATGACATTTCCACATCCAAAAATTTGGGAGAAGACCTGATCTTCCTTAGATTCCAAAAACAATGAAAAACCAAATTCACAACTTCAATTTCTCGTATATTCTAAGCAACCAAAGAATTTAAAATAGGGTCGAGCTTGGCCACCAATCAAAGGTTTGTGTGGTTCTGACGAATGCAATAAACCAAGATTCAAAGAAGCAAAAATTTGGAGGGCTTTACCTAACACGCACTCAGATCCCCTACATCGGAAAGCTAAGTCAGGTATCATCTTTGCCAAAATCGTATTGTCAAGCCCTTGATTCTATACCTCTGTAACTTGAGATACAAGACACATCTTCAAAGATTTTATCAAAAGAAAAAAAATTACTGAATTTATTCATACTCTTCTATAGTTTCATCTCAAGAGAGAAGCCTTCAAAGCAAGAAAACATAGTAAAAATAAATGTATTTTTCACTTATTTTATTGCTAACCAAATATTGATGTGAAAAATAATACAGGTAAAGTTAAATTAAGAAGAATTTAAAATAATGGAAAATTGTCATTTATTTGTGGCTCACTATTTAAGAGTCATAGTTTAATTATGAATCAAAGTTTTAATTAAAATATAATTAGTTTATTATAAATATAGATTTATTATCACATCAATTATTGCCATAAATCAAATAAATTATTGTTTTAGTAAAACAGTATTATCAATATGAGTTTTAAGAAGGACATCAAAGACAGAGAATTACAAAGTTGTAAGATCAACACCACCCACCTGTGAAATTAAAAATCACCTATAAGAAAACTATGGTTTGAATTACATCGTTTAACACCCATAGTATCTAATAAATTTCCAATTTAACCCAAATGCAATGAGAGATTCAAACTAAAATTCTCGGTAAAACAAGGGAAATATGTGGAATTAGTTAAGGAAAGAAATCCAGTTGTTAAGTAATCTTCATTAGTGATGTACAAAACCAGAGCACTCCAAGTGATAGTATATCGTTAATTCAAGGTGAAAGGATTGTTTCTCACATAAAAAGGGTGCAGTTTTGCATGGCTGCCAAATGAGAAGAGAAAATGATATTCTTGCAAATGGAAAAGAAATTCCCAACTATATTCAACCTAAAGTTAACAAAAAGACAACCGGCTAAAGTATGTACTGTAATTCAAAGGGAAGTAATATGAATTTAAGAAATTCAACAAGAAGTGGCAAAAAATATAAAATAAAAGAAGGGAGTGAGGTGTTTTGAACCTGGCTGGGTAGTGTTTTGTAAAACTTAAAATTTGATTATCCCATCAACTTAGCCTGTTGATTTTAAATTTGAAATAAATTTAAAAACATAAGTATTTATTTAACCTTTGTTGCGCGTCTTTAATTCTAAACACCCACCTCTTACGAGTCCTTGTTATTAATTTTTGGTTCATCCTATATTATCTAAAAAAAAATTGCTCATATTTCTAATTATTTATTTAATCAAATAGTCTAAATCAATACTAAAATGTTTTTTATATTTTTAATTTTATATTTTTGAGTTTTTCTTATTTTTATGTCCTTATCGATTTTTAGTTCATCGAAATTTTGTGTCAAAATTTCTATGGATATTTCCCTAATATTTCCGTAAAATAAAGTTATCGACATTTTCATAATTACTCAATTTTCATCCAGATGAAATATATATATATATATATATATATATATATTGTAACCTCTTAATCCTAAAAGCAAACTCTACACAATCCCTACAAGCTCAAATAGGCCTGAATTTTAGTGTTAGATCACTAACAAAAATTTTCATGGTCTTATGGTAATGAAGATAAGATTCACAAGTATAATATTGGGGTTCATGATGCATAAATAGGTCTCCGTATAAAAAAGTAATGAGAAACTGACAAATTAATATCACTTTAGCTTAAGGTGAAGATCCAATTTCATGAATTTGTTAAGACTCAGACTCCTAGTACGTAACAAAACAAATAACATAATAAAAAAATAAATTAGAAAAAGATATATCATAAATACCTGTACTATAAGTATTTTGTTCAACTCACTCTTGGAAGGAGTCCTCTCAATAGCATGAACCTGAAACATTTATCAAGTTTAAGCAAGACAAGCACAAAAGATTACATCCATGATCCATCACACAAATACAGATACTTGAATCACCATAAGTAGAAATGAAAAAGAAAAGTTATAATAAAATTTCAGTTATGCAGAGTTCAAATTTACAATGTTTTGCTTTAGTTGACCATGCAAAGAATCAATTGCTACAAAAGAATTTCATCGGCGATAAATAATTTGGCTAAAAATAATTAAGAAATAGAATCATATTCAAATTTCATCTTGTACGAGTAGAGACACCAATCATTTGATTAACACAAGAGAGCTTTAGTTTTAAAAAATTATCAAAAGATCACATTTCAAACTCACTGTGCATGCATGCATGCATACACACCTTAATTTTAGTTTCATTCATCTAAATATATATACATATATACATATATAATATAAAGTAAAAAAATAGTAAATAAAAAATGGAGACCAAGCATCACCTTCAAAATCATATTGCGTAGACTTACGTTTTCAGATGATCACACACTTCCACACATCGTACTATCACTCCCAATATACGTGAGATTAAATTAATTAATTAAAATCATGCAACCGCGTTGGGACAGTCGTAGCTAAGTCAATATATTCATGAGTAAAAAAAATTCTAAAACTTACGCTTAACAACCTGGGTTCCATGGAAAATATGAACAACATTCTTTTTTCATCGAAACCAACTCATAAACAATGCATACAACATCTAGTCGAATTTATCAAGGATTAATGAAGTTATGATTAGTTCACTACCACAATCCCCATCGTACCTTTACTTTATCACCTATATCTCACACTGATAAGCCATCACAAGAAATATAGAGCATTACTAGAATGGGGGGCAAGCAAAACAAATAAATAAAAAATTATAGAAAATCCAGCCTCCAAATGTCGTATGGTACAATGGTGAATGTGACCAGAACCATAATTGTAGTATTTATAGGTGACAAATCTGATGCTCACTTTTGATTTAAGATTGAATTTTTCCTCCAATAGAACACTCGAATTTGAAATCGGTTCACCATGGTCACCCATGACACAAGCATTGCCTTCCAAATGTAGTCTCGGCTTGCGGTTATCAACCTAAAACACCTACCTACAAATCAAAAATATCGTAAACAACAACCAAACACACATATTAGAAAAATAAAAAGTAAAAAATGAGAGAGGGAGAGAGGATATCCGCCCACTAAATTCTACTCAAAAGAAAACCAAATCTGTGGGGAAAAAAAAGGGTATCAGAAGAGTTCAATCTCTTACAAGTATAATCCACAATTGTCACCAAAGCAATATACTAATAAAGAAATCACAGTCTGAAAAAAAAATAAAACAGAGAAAGATAGTCATCATTGCGGGGGCATCAGAGCTCAATACTCAACAAAGACATCGCTATAAAGAGGCATATCAAGCCTTTTCTCCGCCTTCCTCACAAAATTACTTGTGGTTCCTCTACTACATAACTATGCGGCATTCAATATCAAACATAAAACAGAGGCAACAAAACCGGATAAGCAAATGGTTATTTTTCAAAGAAATAAAATAAAAGAGAAAGAGAAACAACTAATCCCAACATATGAATGTCAACAGACTCACGCGCATTAATATCTTCTAACCTATGACTGCCCTTAACAAGGGAAATCGAAAAGCCCAAACAAAAATACAACTAAATAAGATTTCTCTCTAACTTTTTACAACAAATAAAAAACCTACATGACCATGATAATTTTGAGCCTTGATCAAAGTATTAAATAATCTTTTTTTTTTAAATTAAAAGGATTACATTCAATGTTCCTGAAACTGTGAAAAAGGTAAATGTTTAGGCAAAAGGAGCGATTCCCTATTACAACTTAATTTTCTTAAGTAATAAACACTCAACTCGAGGCTTAGTTTCCATATATTTTCTTTCTCGCATCATGTGAACTGGGAAAGGAGAAATGAAAGTTCAAAACTAAGTCAATTGCTTTGTTTGATCTATAAGAGAATGCAAGGAGGAAAGGATTAAATTTTAAATATCATAAACCAAATTTCCCCACTCAACGTCACACAAAATAGGAATGGAGAAACCTGATCCCTAAATTCTCTGCTTAGCGCCAAGAAAATACCTGTGAATATTAATTAAGGCTCTAAATCTAATATTTTCATCATTTATAATGTAATTTGTCGATTTGACAAAATCGAACATAGTGTAATTAAGAGAATATGAAATTCAGATAAATCACTAGCAAAAACTAAAGAAAAACACTAAGATAGAGTCGAGCACCATACTGTAGAACAAGGTCTACAAATCTAGATTAGCAAGACGAAAAGGACACTCACTGATCAGAAACGTTGATCTCCATTCACACAGATAGAGAGATAAACAAAGAGAAAGTAGATAGTGTTAGATAGAGTAACCGTAAAAGGGGTTCAATAACAATCGCAATAGAAGAAGAAGACAAAGTCAACAATACTGACATTTTTTCTCAAGGTGAAAAAAATTTAAAATTGAAGGAAAAATTTTCCCTTTCCCCATTTTTTGTCCCAAAGGAAAAGAAAATAGAGAGTGATCTCCCGCAACAGTGGTTTTTCCATGCCCTTCTAAGAAGACAAAGAAAAGTTCTTTCTTTCAATCTATCTATATATATCTCTTGGAAAACCCACCTTTCCGAAAAAGTCATCCTCACTTGAGAAGCAATCATCAACAACAACTCCTCCATGTTGTCTTTTCATCATCGTTTGTCCCTCGTCTGCGGGTCAATATAGGGCTAGAGAGTCAGACAAGGTCTCAGTGGATGAAGATTTAGGAGGAGTCGAGTTCAAGGAATAGTGGGTGGTGGGAAGTGGTGAGAGAGGTGGATTCGCTGACACAAAGAAAAAGGAATTGCCACCCTTGATGCTACGGTTGGACTTGCTTTTGCACATGCTGTGGGTAATGGAGACGTACTACTCGAGAGATGGTTGAAGAATTCCCAGCTTTGCTCTGCACCTCGGATAACCCTAACAGGTCAAGGCTTCTTGAAATTTCTTAGTATCTAGATCTCGTAGGTTCCCGCCTGTTGTCGCATTTCATTATTATCATCCGTATCCGTGAGGTTCCATTGGTGAACGATCCAAAAAAGTGCAATCCAAAATTTTTTTCTTCTTCAATAAAGGCTTCTTCTCCTAAATACCCCCATAGATGGCTTTCAGAAGTTGAGAGGATTATCGAGTCTGAGGATGAGAAGTTATTTGAGAGGATCATTTAGAATAAAAATGCTAAGATGATGACACTTTAAAAATGTCAAGGTTTTTATATTATTTCAAATAAGACACTTTCAACTATGACACTTATAATAAGCGCCATAAAATAAAAAAAAATACAAAAGATGATGACGTTTCAAATTAAATGTCATTGTACATCTAATCATAATTAAACAATGACATTGTTTTTAAAGCGTCATAAAATGAGTGTCATATATTATAATTTTTGTAGTAGTGCCTCCTTTGAAAGAAATAACAATAATAGTTCAAGGAACTAGAGTAATAGCTTCACCTTTTAAAAAGATAAATCCCAAAGAAGATGAAAATAGAAATTCAAATTTAAAAGATATTAAAGGAATTCAACAACAAAATAATTTTACAAATCAAATTTTAGGAACAATTTCTTCTTAACTGGATAGAATCGAGAAGAATTTTCCGAAATCAAATGAATTCAATGCACATGAAACCTTATCCAAATCCCCCATAATTTAATAGGCCCATAAAATTAGGCAACAAAAATAATGACCTCATAAAAATATTGGCCAAAAAACTAGAAGCAATGAACCTCACATCAACATATCCCTCTACGTCAAAACGTCAACTAGATATTTTAAGTGGTTATGAAACATAATCCTCTTTAGAAGAAACACAAACTAACATTTCAGACCAAGAAGATGATCAAATAAATAGGATCAAATATCAAAAGACATCGAAACAAGGAACAAGAAATTTTTATCCTAGACCCACTCCTCCAGATCTCCAATATGAGGAAAGATTTTCAAAAAGAACCATGTATAATGATATCTTTATCTATGAATGGAATATTGATGGCCTTTCTAAACATTAAATCATCAATGTTCTACGTCAAATGACAATGGCAACAACTGCCTGTTTGACTGATAATGATGATCATAATGCCGCACAACTTTTAATTTCCAGATTTTCCGGAACATTACGAAGTTGGTGGGATAATTGCTTAAATGATGGTGAAGGAAAATTTCTTCAAACTAGTACAAATGATGAAGGAGAACAAAATGCAGTTCATAGAATAATATATGCAATTACTAAACATTTTAGCTGAGATTTAAGAATTCTCCAAGAAAAAAGTTCTGAAATCCTTCAAAATATAAGATGTAGAACACTAAGTGATTTCAAATGGTATCATGATGTGTTCATATCAAAGGTTATGATTAGAGATGATGCAAGAGCTCCATATTGGAAAGAAAGATTCCCATATGGGCTTCCTATAGCTCTCACAGAAAAAGTCCAAGAAATCTTAGAGAAAAATATCAAGGAACAATTCCTTATGATAATCTTACTTATGGAGATCTCATAAGTGAAGTCAAAAAAGAAGGATTAAAGTTGTGTTCACAACTAAAACTTCAATATAAAATTTAAAAGGATTTAAAAGCCTCTAGAAAAGACTTAGGATCCTTTTGTGCCCAATATGGTATTGAAATGCCAATACCTTCCTCACAGAAAAACAACCTCCCAAATTATTCCTCCGAACGTAAGTCTTATTCTAACCAAGACCACCCAAAAAAGAATTATAGGAAAAATAGAACTCATAAATACAAATCTCAATATCCTACAAAGCCACATAAAAAAGAGATAAAATGCTTAAAATGTAGGAAAATAAGACACATAGCTCCAAATTGTAGAAGACAAAAGATAAATGTTCTTTCTGATCCTAACAAAGACTATTATTCTGAAGAAAACACTTCTTCATCCTTTGATATTTCCCAAAATGAAAACTTAATCCCAGAAAAAGAAAAAAGTTCAACTGATAAGATAGAAAATTGTTTATGCCAACTCAATATTTCTATTATCAAAGATTATTAATAGAATTGATAGACCAAATAGAAGATAAAGAAGCCAAAGCCAAATACATAAGAAAAATAATGGAACAAAATATTAAGACTAAAAACTCTTTACCCCTTTCAAACGCTTATAGATTTAAAGATATTATGCAAGAATTAAGTACATGACCTCGTTTCACACCAAGATTTACAACTAGAAATAAAACAAATAAAACAAATAAAAACACAAATTGAAGAATTAAAGATCTTTACTCAAAATCTAGATTTTAAAATTCAGAATATAGAAACTCAATGAGTCTCCTTAACCCCACAAACCTTTGAAGATTTAGATAATTTTGTTAATAGCATGACTATTGTTCAAAAACAAAGATGGTATACCAAAATTACTTTAAAAATAAATCATGATTTTCAATCAACTTTTATAGCATTGATTAATTCAGGAGCCGATCTAAACTGTATACAGGAAGGATTAATTCCTACTGTATATTTTGTCAAAACGTCACAAAGATTGTCAACAGCCAGTAATGTTCCTGTAAAGGTAGAATACAAAATACCACAAGGCCATATATGTAAAAATGATATTTGTATCAAAACCTCATTTTTATTAGTAAAAAATATTAGTCATCAAATTGTTTTACGAACTCCTTTCCTAACATAATTTGTGACACCCCATTTCCCGGGGGTCCGTTGACAACCCGTCAACCCGCGGAATACCTTTGTCTCATACCAAGAGACCCATACAAGAGTAAAATGGCCATATTGGCCCATACATCCATACTCACTAAAAATCCAACCAACTATATTATAATAATTCAAGAGAGTTATTACATCACTCTTTACACAAACATATATTGTAAATTTAGAATTTAATACATGTTACACCAAAAACATCAAAGCCACAATCCGTCCTAAAATCACCCTAATGAGCTGCCTTCCGAACAATCCCCGTACCTGAAATGATCTCGATAGGGCGAGCAATGCCCAAGAGGGTGGAAAATCTCCTACATGGGTTACTCCCCACCAAAGTGCACATGCAATGATTCAACATAAACACACACTCAAGCAAATACATGATCCTACTTGAATGTCTACATACCCAATCCCGTGTCTCGAGTCCTCATCGACTCCCTCACGCATGCCTAAGCCAAAGCGAGAAAAACATCCTTTTTATTTTCTTTCATGCCGTGCACTCACACCTAATTTTCTAGATTTCCCCGGTGCATATGAAATGCATTATGCCATTCTCAAACCACACGTGCCAATATATCATTTACGCATATATTAACAAATTAACATACATGCCACATGTTATTTAATTCACACCAATAACATCAAAATTAGCTCACTTGAGCTAATTACAATTCATTTTAATTCCAATGGCTCTTCCATAATTATATTTCATATAATTCAAACACTCATGTTAACACATTTAATTCCCTGCATTAACATATAAATTTCCACGCAATTCGAGCCATTCATTTTAAGAAAATTCATGCAATTAACACATGGACATTTTAGGTCCAATCAACGCAAATCGGGACTGTTTTTTTTAACACCAAGCATTGGTTCCACTTTGTGGAACCGAAATCCATGGCCATTTCCGGCCCAACAACACCTAAACCATAATTTATTGCATAATTTATACCACATGGACATATAACATTCCGTAATCATTCCCGGGACGGCCCAAAGCGGTCCCAAAAATTCCAACAATTCGGTCCTAAGTTTTGGGACCGATCAAACGGCCATTCACGGCCTTAAACACTCCAAACCATTAACAAAACACTTAAAAATGGATTAAATCAAGTAGAGAAACCCCACCTCAATGGTTTGTCAAAACTCCCAAAACTCCAGGCCCACGCCAGCCCTCGACTACGCAGAACAACTTTTTACTCCTTGGCCTCGACGCGATCCGATTTCCGCTTGAACACCGGGAATTTATATAGTCAGCTCTCTCTCTAAAAACCCTCCATTTTTTAAATCTGCACTTCTCCCTCATCATTGCACGTCTCAGCCAAAAATGGAGAAGAAGCTCTCCTTTTTGTCTCTCTCATTGCCACATGTCATCTCTTAATTGGCTCCTTGGAATTCTTATCCACTTACTCCACCAACCATTTGATTTTCCTCCAAATGGCATCATGCCATGTGTCCACATGGGCCCCACACTTGAGCTCAAGTTGACTGAATCTTAACTTGACACGTGGCACACTGTGAGCCACTCAAAATGCCGGGCGTCCCGCGAGATTACGCCGGTTGCCTCAAAAACGCCAAGAAATTTCGACCGTCGCGACCCGACGCACCCGACGTGTGGTAGCGATTTCGCGAAACGATTCCAACAGTGAAGTCCGTTTCATCATCCGAGATCTAGAAAAATTCCGGATTTTGATCGAAATTACCATTTTGCCCTTTTTCAAAAAATTAGATTTTCACGCGGTTTCACATTCTCCCCCCTAAAAGAATTTCGTCTCGAAATTCCACACACATACGCATCCAACCACGTGCATATGTAACGCTACACAACCCCTGCTTGGTGTGCAACGCTGACCTTCCCAAGGTCACAATCACTGACAATCCAATGGACCGTCAACCTAATCCATGTCATGAATGACATCCATACACCGAGCCCATGCCGGCTCACCAACACCCAATGCAATTCCAATGGGTATCCAAATCTCGAGTCACTCTCGACTCCCATCACCAACCTCTCTAAGCTCCACGCGGATAAACTACTAATCGTGCTTTCATCTCAGTCACTCCTCGAATTCTATCACTCAACTCTATTCACGGCGGATAACCATGACTGTGTGTTTTCTCTCTCGGCAACGTAACTTTTCACTTCACACTACTTAGCCTCTCCTTACATCCATTCACACAAAATTTCGTGATATCTCTAAGGGTCTCTTACACCCACATAGAAATTTCTTGATATCTCCTGCCCTTACACCCACACGTAAATTTCCTGATAACCTGTGGGTCTCTTACACCCAATAAATTCGTGATAGCTCCCGGTCTCTTACTAATCTACATTTAAATTCGATATTTCCTCGAGTCTCTTACACCCACACAAAAATTCAGATAACCCACTGTCTTATACCCAATACGTAAATCTAGACTTCTCCACTGGCCCTTACACCCACACGTAAATTCTCGATCTCTCCCCTGGTCTCTACACCCACACGAAAATTGTGGATGGGCCTCCCTGCCCTTACACCCACACATAAATTCAAGATATCTCCCAGTCTCTTACACCCACGTAGCTCTGAGAGATTCCCAGTCTCTTACACCCACACGTAAATCCCGACAGCTCTCCGGCCCTTACACCCACACGTAAATTGGGATAGCTCCTGCCCTTACACCCCACGTAAATTTCTGCATTTCTCCACGTCTCTACACCCACACGGAAATTTGGGATCTCTCCCTGGGTCTCTTACACCCACACGGAAATTCGAGATAGATTCCCGCCCTTACACCCACATGGGTTCGGATATCTCCCGGGTCTCTTACATGCAATGTGGATCTTTCTGATGCTACCGCGGCCCCTTCTGAATCTAACTGTTCACCTAAGGGGATTAACGACCCCCTAATTGCTTTGCCCAACACACATTAATTACTCTACATTTCCTGTTTTGAACTATGAATCTTCATTAGATGTAGTCCCAAAGACAAACCCAACCCACACTCACCAAGAGTGGTGAATGACCATACCGTGCACCCACACCCGACTCGATGCGATCCCCACCCCCCCAAGGGGTCAACCATGAGCAGAATCTAGAAGATCTCTAACTCACAATCCCGACCTATCAAATCAACTCTTACCCTCATCCTAGGGAAGAACATCTACGCCCTGGGCTTAAAGGTCTCTCCCAACCCTAAGCCCACTCCTGGTCACAAGACGACACGAATGAATACGATGCATCCGATTTAAACGCTACTATAGTCAACAAGTGCAAGAGTAGAAATGTACCCTACATATCCGGGTCGCCTGATGCCTGTAGCCATAGTACCTGAGACCTCCGCCTCCTAGACAATCTCGCTCATATGCCCAGCCGGCGCATGGCAACACGTCATCCGGCCCCAACCCGACCCAAACTCCCTAGCTTACAAATCCCGTGGTCGACCCCGCCTCACGCTCCGGCCCGCCTATGTGACCCATCCGGCAGCTACTAGGTGCCAAGCAAGACCTGAACTAACATCGTTCCCCGACCTATAGTAGCGGAGGAACAAATCGTGTCCTCTTCGTCTCACTGACTGACCGTGGCTGGCCCCAAAACCCCGATCCTTTGCCTCGGGAACTCTTCATATGTCCGGCCGCTGGCAATGGTAGCACACCATCCGCCCATCCCGATCAGCAACCCTAACTCGGTCTCATCGATGATCGGACCGAGGTGTCCCATAACCTAGATTCGCCTCCGTGAAAACTTCATTAAAGTAAGTCTCGTGCCGTCGGCGTAAATAACACATCATCTGCCCTGCCTGACTAAATGCTGTCCCATCCTAGCCTTAATCCTGATGACTTCGGCCCTGTCCTGGATATCCTTGCAAAATAGAAGTCTTCTGCTTCTTTCCCGGTTTGGAAGAAGATGGATCTTCCTCCTCTGGGTACAAGACCCATATCCCGATGTCTCGCATAACATCTACTCTCCCTCTCGTAGGCCATAGTCAGTCAATCTGAGTCCACTCCTTCTCTAACCATTGAGGACAATGTGCTTCTAAATCGCCGAGGTCGCTTGACCACCCCTGCCCCACGCCATTGGCCATGCCGATACGGCGATCGTAATCCCTACTTCTGGCCAAAGAAAGGCCTCACTCGGTCAAAAGTCGATGGTGTCTAACCACACCTCATGGATCGACCCCACGGCCCGCTCGACTAAATAATTTCCATGACATGTCAAATGGCAAGTTACTTAATAAGATTCTAAGGCGTAAACACAAAATGTAGACACTATTCACATACTAAAACAATATTTCATACACTATGTCCATGCATTCATAGGTAATACAAGACAATAATTCAATATATTAAATCATATTTAATAACAACAAAAAAAAAAATATTTTATTTTGTCTCATTTTATTTTATTTTATTTTATTTTTATTTTTTTTATTTTTTTGAAAACCTCGTGAATGCGTTTATGAACAAAGTGGTTCAAGAACAAAGGTCCAAAATAGTGACTCGTAACAATGCATTGTCAAAACTGGTCGATGCAAATCAAGTGCACACTCGACCTAAGCCGCACGCCCACCGCTGGCCGCGGTCGCGGGCATGCGTGGTGTCAGACGTTGAAGCCCAAGACCGGCCGTGTCAGAAGCCCCCACCGCATCGCGTCGAACCGCCGCGCGCCAAGGCCATCGCCTCCGTGGTCGCGGTCGCAACAGATTACGGGCGCACTGCTGCCGTGTCGGGCCTGTCTCGCGGACACACCTGGCCAGACAAAGCCGCTCCCGCCACGATACAATCGCTTGTATCGTGATGACGCCATAACTGCATCACACTGCCACGAAGGCAAGACCGATCGTGACACAACCCCCACGCCAGCTCCCGCCCGTCACGATAGAAAACTCAGATCGCAACACTCACCCCGGCCACGTTCAGACGAGCCGCTCGCCGCACAGTCGCCGTATGTCAACGTCGTGACGCGCCGCGGGCTAGTCAGACAGGCGGCCCCAGACGCCCGCTACGGCGCTTCAGCTCTTTACGTAGTCACGATACAATCGCTTGTATCGTGATTCAAAGACTAAACACGGGCAAGAAATTCTATCCAGCTTGCAAAAAGCTCTGCTTTTTTTTCACACCATTTTTTCATTCAAATCCATCGAAACCAACAGTGTAATATATATTTTTCATTTTTCAAAGAAAACCAAATAAATTTATTAAAATTTATTTTATCCATTTTTTTCAAGTTTTACATTAATCGTAAAACCTTAGGAAAAAAAATTTTTTCTTCACATCATCTTTTTTTTTTTTTCATCTCCAATAGCCTCCTTGCTACTCCATAATTGCAGTAGCCTAGACCACTGCACTTCAAACAACTCAAAAATTTTTATCTCATACCAAGAAACCCATACAAGAGTAAAATGGCCATATTGGCCCATACATCCATACTCACTAAAAATCCAACCAACTATATTACACACTCGAGTTATTACATCACTTCTTACGTAAAACATATATTAAAATTTAGAATTCTAATACATGTTACAACAAAAACATCAAAGCCACAATCCGACTTTCTTCTAAAAATCGGCCTCTAATAAGCGTCGTCTTCCCGAACAATCCCTGTACCTGAAATAATGATCCCTCGACAGGGTGAGCAATGCCCGTAGTGAAAATCTCCTACATGGGCTACTTCCTCACCTATGCAATATGCAATGATTCAACATAAACACACACCAAGCAAATACATGATCCTACTTGAATGTCTACATACCCAATCCCGTGTCTCAGTCTTCACCGACCCCCATGCATGCCTAAGCCAACGCGAGAAAACATCCTTTATCTTCTTCATGTCGTAAGTAATCACACCTAATTTTCTGTTTCCCTGCATATGGAAATGCATTATGCCATTCTCAAACCACACGTGCCAATATATCATTTACCCATATATTAACAAATTTACATACATGCCACATGTTATTTAATTCACATCAATAACATCAAAATTAGCTCACTTGAGCTAATTACAATTCATTTTAATTCCAATGGCTCTTCCACAATTATATTTCATATAATTCAAACACTCATGTTAACACATTTAATTCCATGCATTAATACAATTTCACTGCAATTTGTTATCTATTTACAATTGATGCAATTAGCACATGGACATTTTAGGTCCAACGCAATCTGGATCGCTTTTAATGTAATCTAAAACTGAAAGAATGGCTGCTTCAGGGTGCTCACTAATAATCATCGTTCCACTTTGTGGAACTCAAATCCATGGCCATTTCCCTAACAACACCAAAACCATAATTACATCACATGACATATAAAAGTCCAGACCACCCCATGACCGCCGTCCTTAAATAACAATTCTATCCCAAGTTTCTGGGATCCAATCTAACGCCATCACTGGTTTAAACACCCAAACCATTAATAAAACACTTCTAAAAAGGGATTAAACTAAGTAGGAGAAAACTCTACTCTCATAGAGTTTGGTTTCAAACTTCCAAACTGCGCCCAAACAGAGCCTCGCTGCTGTAGAACAACTTCTTTTTCTCTCGGCCCGACGTGATCCAAATGGTCCGAACACTGAATTCTAGAGAGAAGTCGTGCTTTCTCTCTCTAAAACCCTCCATTTTTGAAATCTTGCACTTCTCCCTCACTCTCACTTACGGTTTTAGCCAAATGGTGAAGAAGCTCTCCTTTTGTCTCCCCATTGCCACATGTCATCTCCTGAATTGCTCCGATTTCTTATCCACTTTACTCCACCAACCATTTGATTTTCCTCCAATTGCAGCCATATATACAGTGTGGTCCACATAATTCCATACTTGAGCTCAAGTTGACTGAATCTGCACTTGACATGTGGCACACTGAGCCACTCAAAATGCCAATCAGTCCCGCGAGACTACGCCGCCGGCTTCGTATGCCGCAAATTCCGACTGCCGCGACCGATAAAATTCGATTACGGTAGCTAGATTTTGCAAGATGATTCAATCGGTGAAGTCCGTTTCATCATCCGAGATCTAGAAAAATTCCGGATTTTGACCGAAATTACCATTTTGCCCTTTTTAAGAAAATTAGATTTTCTCGGGGTTTCACACAATTATACCCTTTTCATATAGATAGTAGAGGATTACTAACAACTTATAAATATCAACAAATATTATTTGAATTTTTCAAATTCATAGAATTAAAAGAAATCAACCAGCTTCAAGGACCATTAATCTTCTTCAATAAAAACAGCAACATGTCAAATTTCTTAAGAAGGAAATTCAATATAAAAAAACATAAGAAAACCTCAAATCTAAACAACTACAAGAAAGGATTAACCAGGTTCAAAAACAAATTGAAAATTAATTAAATTCCCTCCATTCCAAATGCTTTCAACAAAGAAACAACATATGCCGTCACGCTCCATTTTCCCAGACGCGAGACCAAATACTCGGGACTCTTTACTCCGATTTTATTTTATTTATTTTTAAAACCTTAACCTGGAGCACTGTAAAGTGGCCCACATCTTATAAATGTAATCAAATATTATATACATATAATCGAGTCCCATTTACATAAATACAAAACTTTACTTTACATTTACAACCGGGAGCACCTAACCTACATGTAGTGAACCCTTCCTCGTGTGTTTTTGTCACCAGACGCGAAGTCTTCGTGATGTCTTCCGGTGACCTACACCGATTAAAACTCCGTGCTAAGCTTTACGCCTTTAGTGGAAAATATGTGTCTACATATACACATTTAATGCATAAACAATAACAGAGCACATAAATTTTATGTATTTATATTATGAACTACACGGTACTTATTCTTATAACAGCTTACTTTATTCCTAGACTTCCCGTAGGAGTTACGAGATCTTATTCTTATGTAACTTGCTTATAACAAACTTATGTTTATTCTACTGACTCCTGTAGGGAGTTACGTAACTTATAATTTATTCAAAACTTATACTTAACAGACTTATGTTTATTCAGGACTCCCGTAGGGAGTTACGTAATCCTATACTACCGCACTTATTTTCGCCTGACTCCCCGTGAGGAGTTGGCGTAACTTATCTTATGCAAGACTTCTACTTATAAATAGACTTACATTCATTCGACTTCCGTAGGAGTTATAGGAACTTATCCTTATATTACTGAGTTTACCCTTATTCTCGAGGTACCCGTAGGTATCGCCGAAATTACTTTAACGATACTGGATATTGTAGAACTTATTCTTATACCTAAGTACTTGTAAGTACTACAAAACTTATAATCGGTCTTTGACAGGAACTTTACACCGGGTCTTACGTAACTTGAACATGTATTTCGTATCTTATACATGTCTTACAAAGCATATACTTATCTTACTCGAACTTATACCGGGATCTTAAGTGGAGCATATACTTATCTTACTTGACCTTATAATTAGTCTACAACTTGACATGTGCTTCTAGATCTTATACATGTCTTACAGAGAATATACTTATCTTACGAAACTTATACTTATCTTATGGAGCATATACTTATCTTACGGATCTTATCCTTATGCGAAGGTATCCGTAGGTACAATAAGTCGGAACTAATCATAATCATATCACATACAGGGTTAGATCAGACGTATGCAGATACATATCAGGTATGGACATTAGTCCAGAGCAGGTACAGATCAGAACAGATACATATACTTATTTTACGGATACGAGAGTACCCTTAGGTACTACTGGACTTATACTTGTTTTACCGATACGGGAGTACCCGTAGGTACTACAGTTTAATCGTACACAGGAGTACCCCCTAGGTACTACAGAACTTGATGAAATATGAGAGTACCCGTAGGTACTACATAACTTAATCGAATACGTGGAGTACCCGTGAGGTACTCACAGAACTTAAGCAGAGACAGGATTTAATCGAGACTAACTTATTCGATACGTGAGTACCCGTAGGTGTCTACAGAACTTAATCGAATACAGAGCACTGTAGGTACTACGTAACTTAAGCAGATGTGAGTACCCCTAGGTACTACGTGTAACTTAAGCAGAGGCGTGATTTAACTTATTCAGATACGAGCACTGTGAGGTACTACGTAGAACTTAATCAGATACAAAAATGAATTTATTCTGGACATGTGAGTACCCGTAGGTACTCACAGACTTATTCAAATACAGAGTACCTCTAGGTACTACTAATCCTATCAGATCAGACTTATTCAGAGACAGGAGTACCCATGTGTACTATAGAACTAAATCGTGAGACAGAATGTAACTTAATTAAATACAGAGTACCCGTAGGTACTACGTAACATTTTCAGATAGCCGTGAGGCACCAGAGGTACTACGTAGCTTAATCAGAGACGTGGAGTCTTTGTGGTGAGGGTACTACGTAACTTATTCGTGAGACGTGACTTGTCAACACAGGAGTACCCGTAGGTACTACAGAACTTATCAGATATTGTGAGTACCGTACTACAGACGCATCACTGTCATGATTCTTACCTATCTTGATCTGTCTTATCATATGTTTGTCTGACTACCTAGACCAATTATAAGAAATGAGTAAAGACGCAGCACGATAGCACCCGAAGGTAATGATACAAGATCGGGTGCCATAGGCACCAGCAGAGTACCGGGCACGTACGCCAGAAGACTAATCGGTGACAGAGTGCCAGAAGATTAATCGTGAGTACAAAAGTACTAATCAGGAGTGCCAGAGCACTAATCAGGACGTCCACTCATTCATTCTTTCGTCCTAGGTAGTCATATGATCATATATCTTTCATAACTTATAAGCCATCTTAATCACATTATGTGATCATGACATATTGCTTTTCATGTTCATGTTCATGGGCTTCATTGCTTTCGTGTTTCATAATATTCGTGTTTCATGCCTATTCCATATGGCATTTCGGATACTCAGAATATATGATGTCTATCCACACATCATTCATGTATTCTAGTCCTCTATGAATATATATTTTTCTTAGGAATTGAATCAATCCAATCGGATCAACTCAAGCTATGGCATTTTCATGCCAACTAAATTTCTGCTTTTATCGATTTTACCGAGGGACAGTTTGAAATATTTATTTTCCAATGCCTTGTCTCATATTTGACACTAGATCTTGTACTCCTTTAAATTTAAGGCTAAGGGTTCTATTCCAACTGAATCACCCAATTCGAGCACTGTAACTCGAAGTTACGTCCAAACATCCTTGCATTTCTTCTATGTTCAAAGTCGGGAACCAGAATTTGGCTCTGCATTAATGGTCCCACTTTGACTGAATTTTAGGCCACTTAGGATCAGAATTCATGACATTCCTACTTTTAAGTTTTGTTCTCCTTGAACTCTATTTACGTAGCCACTTGAATCATTCTCTCAAATCGGATAAGAAATGAGCAAGGCGGCCAAATACTAAAACTGGTCAACCGAAAATGTACAGGTTGTACTGGTACATGTCTAACTTGTACTCTGGGCATGTTGGCCAAAATGACCAGAACACAAGTTGTACTGGTCAAGTTCAAATTTTACCGTACAAGTCTCCGAAGCCTGCACGTGTTTTCTCACATTTTTCCATACTTTTGATTCAAATCAATTCTATACTTCCAACACATCTAATCCATTTCCACTCACTTTGGAATCACTTTCTATTCAATTTCTTCATTTCTTATCTTCTTTCAAAACCTTTCCATGAATTTCTCCCCAAAATCATTCCAACATGGGTTATGACCCATCCTCAAACCAACCATGATGATTAGTTAGGGTTTATTCTAAACCCTAACTCAATTACTTTCAAATTAACCATGAATCCAACCCAAAAGGGAGGATTCCAAACTTATCTTGTTCCATATGGGGTTTTACCAACCCTAAATTCAAGAAATCTAAGGTTAGAATGCAATTCTATCAAAACCCTAGATTTGGAGATAAACTCTTAATCATACAAAGCCTTAAAGTTCCATAGATCCATTCAATTCCATGATCTAGGTTAGTTTCCATAAAAAAAACTAAAGTTCCATACCTTAGCTTGCTTGATCACCTTCCTCCTCTTCTTCTCTTCTTCTTCTTCTTTCTTCTCTTCTTCCTACGCTTTTTCCTAATTTGAGACCAAATTTGGTCTTTAAAATCCCCTATTTTCTAAGGCCTTGTTTGCCATCAAAACCCATTTGGGGTTAGTTTCCTCTAATTGCATTGGGCCCCTACTCTGGGCCATTTGGATTCCAATTTCTTTTATTCTATTTTGGCCTTCTCATCTTCTAGGAATTACACAACAATTCCTATTATTTCTTCTTTCGCCCATAGTCTTTCTTAATTTATGACTTTTAGTTTCTCCTTGAAACCAATTACAAAATCATTCCTTAAGTCTTGTAAATTCGGCCCTCGGTTCCTGGTTTCATTTAACTCACGAAACAGTCAAATTATGCTTACAAAATACCCTAAACATGTCGAAAACGACTAGGGTATATTTCGGGGTGTTACAATTCTCCCCCCCTTATAAGAATTTCGTCCTCGAAATTCATACTCTAGCATGAGCATGTTCTATATCAGATCCTTCTTTCTTTCACGCCTTCTACGTAGGCTTCCGGAGCGTGACTCTCACTCTGAGCCATCAAAGCTCCATCGTAACTACATCTCCCCGTCTTAATCTTCTCGTGAGCCGGATTGGCACTTCCATTCATTCTAGTCGATATATAGACAGACATCCGCATGTGCCAACACATTACTATGTAGGTGCATCCTTAATCTGAGACTTATCCAGAAACGCCTAAACCTAGCCGTGATACCAACTCATCACGCCCATTTTCCGGACACGACCAAATACTCGGGACTCTTTACCTGATTTTTTTAAACTCTAATCGATACCCGTGGGTACGCTCCACATCTATACGCGAATCAAAATATTATATACATATAACCGAGTCCCATTTACAAATACCAAACTTTACTTTACATTTACAAATCGAGCACCCGAACCTATACATGTAGTGAACCCCTTCTTGGTGTGTCGCCCACCAGACGCTGTTAAGTCTTCGATGTCTTCTCGTACCTACACCTGACAAAAACCCATGCTAAGCTTTACGCTTGTACTGGGAAACATGTGTCTTATGCATATACACATTTAATGCATAAAACAATAAATGCATAATATAAATTTTTATGTATTTATATTATGAACTTTATACGGGTACTTATTCTTATAAAAGGCTTACTCTTATTCTGATCTCCCGTGAGGAGTTACGTAGATTCTATTCTTTATGCGTAACCTATGCTTATAACAAACTTATGTTTATTCTGGACTTTAGAGTTACGTAACTTATACTTATTCAAAACTTAAGTACCAATTAATTCTATGTTTATTCAGACTCCCGTAGAGAGCATGTAACTTATACTTACGTACTTATTTTCGCCTGACTCCCGTAGGAGTTACAGAATTATCTTATGCAAGACTTCTACTTATGACAGACTTTACATTCATTCTGACTTCCGTAGGAGTTATAGAACTTCTATCCTTATATTACTTGAGTTTACCCTTATTCGAGGTACCCGTAGGTATTGCCGTAAATTACGGAACGTGATACCGGAGCTATTGTAGAACTTATTCTTATATTCAAGTACTCTGTAAGTACTACAAAACTTATACTAGTCTTACTGAATCCATAATCGGGTCTTGCATGTAACTTGAACATGTATTCCAGATCTTATACATGTCTTACGTAGCATATACTTATCTTACTGAACTTATACCGATCTTACTGAGCATATATATTCTATCTTAATTTAACTTATAATCGGTCTTAATCCTTGACATGTATTTCGGGATTTTATACATACCACAGAGAATATACTTATCTTACGAAACTTATACTGATCTTACGGAGCATATACTTATCTTACTTGGATCTTATCTCTATGCCGGCTGGTATCCGTGAGGTACAATAAGCCTAACTAATCATAATCATATCACATACAGGTTAGATCGCACGTATGCGATAAGACATCGTGCATGGACATTAGTCCAGAGCAGTACATATCGTAACGTATACATATACTTATTTTATTTTGATACGAGGCAATTCTTAGGGTACCATCGATCTATACTTGTTTTACCGATACGGGAGTACCCGTAGGTACTACAGAGTTTAATCAGATACAGGAGTACCCCTAGGTACTACAAAAACTTGATGAAATACGAGAGTACCCATAGGTACTACAGAACTTAATCGAATACAGGAGTACCCGTAGGTACTACGTAACTTGCGTAGACAGGACTGAACTGAGACTTAACTTATTCGTATACAAGAGTACCCGTAGGTACTATAACCTTAATCGAATACATGTGAGGCCCGTGAGGTACTGCGTAACTTAAGCAGAGACAGGAGTACCCCTAGGTACTACAGAACTTAAGCAGAGGCAGACAGAACTTATTCAGATACATGAGTACCCGTAGGTACTGGCTGTAACTTAATCGATATTGTGACAAAACTTATCTTCGATACGTGGAGTACCCGTAGGTACTACAGACTTATTCAATACGTGAGTACCCCTAGGTACTACCACTCATCGATCAGGACTTATCTAAGACAAGAGTACCCATAGGTACTATAGAACTAAATCGTAGACAAATGAACTTAATTAAATACAGGAGTGTCTGTGAGGGTACTACGTAACATTTTCGTGATACGTGGAGTACCCGTGAGGCACTGGCGTGAGCTTAATCGTAGAGACAGGAGTACCCATAGGTACTACAGAACTTATTCAGAGACAGGACTTGTCAAATACAGGAGTACCCGTAGGTACTACATAACTTATCAGATACAGGAGTACCCCGTGAGGTACTATTGCAACGCATCGACACGTCGTATCTTTACTCTTATTCTTTATTCAAAGGTCTTATCATATGTTTGTCCGACTACTCAGACCAATTATAAGAAATGAGTAGGATCTGCATAATAAGCACCCGGCTGCACGATATTAAAGATCGGGTGCCATAGCACCAGCTAGGAGGACTGGCATCAACAGAGTGCCGTAGCACTAATCAGACAGAGTGCCGTAAAGACAATCAAGAGTACCAGCATTCACTGCGAACACAGAAGACTAATCGTGACGCCCACTCATTCATTCTTGGTCTGTAGTCATATGATCATATATCTTCATAACTTATAAGCCATCTTAATCTGACATTCCGTGATTCATGATATTGTTTTTCATGTTCATGTTCATGTTTCAGCCGCTTTCTGTGTTTCATATAATATTCAGTTTCATGCCTATTCCATATGGAATTCTCGATACTTGTACGATATGATGTCTATCCACACATCATT
Source organism: Tetrastigma voinierianum (assembly GCA_016808115.1). Classification (NCBI taxonomy): domain Eukaryota; kingdom Viridiplantae; phylum Streptophyta; class Magnoliopsida; order Vitales; family Vitaceae; genus Tetrastigma; species Tetrastigma voinierianum. The sequence continues at coordinate 130,578 of JAEQBH010007755.1, read as the reverse complement.
CATGTATTCTAGTCCCTCTATGAATATATTTTCTTAGAATTGGAATCAATCCACCTGATCATCCAAACTCAAGTTATGGCATTTTCATGCCAACTAAATTTCTACGAACGATTTTACCGAGGATAGTTTGAAATATTTATTTTCCAGTGCCTTGTTTCGATATTTGACACTAGATCTTTGTACTCCTTTAAATTTAAGGTGCTAAGGGTTCTATTCCAACTGGAATCACCCAATTCAGAGCACCGAAACTCGAGTTACGTCCGAAACATCCCGGACTTCTCTATGTTCAAAGCTGGAACTGAATTGGCTTCATACATGTCCCACTTTGACTGAATTTTTAGGCCAATTTTAGGGACTACAATTTGACGATGCATACCTTTAAGTTTTGTTCTTCTTTAAGTCTATTTTACGTGAGCGCCACTTGAATCACTCAAATCGAATAATAAATGATCAAGTTATAGCCAAAATACGAAAACTGGTCAAAACTGGAAACAGAATGTGGTCAGACGGCAGATACGTCTAACTTCCAGACTCTGCATAAGTCACAAAAATGACCAGAACATTATGCTGTGTACCGTACAAGTTCAAATTGTACTGGTACAAGTCTCCGAAAAGTGCCTAGAATGTGTGTTTTCTCACATTTTTCCATACTTTTGATACTCAAATCACCTATACTTCCAACACACATCTAATCCATTTCCCCACCCACCCCCGAATCACTCTTCATCACTTCTTCATTTCTATCTCTTTCCAAACCTTCCACTAATTTTCCAAATCAGTCTCAACTCATGGTTATGACCATCCTCAAACCAACCATGGATGATTTATTAGTTTATCTAAAACCCAACCCATCTGTTTCTGTTTCAATCCAGAACCAACCAAAGTGCGAGATTCAAACTTATCTTGTTCCATATGGGGCTTTTACTAACCTTGAATTCAAGAAATCTAAGGTTAGAATGCAATTCTATCAAACTCCTAGATTTGGAGATAAACTCTTAATCATACAAAGCCTTAAAGTTCCATAGATCCATTCAATTCCATGATCTAGGTTAGTTTCCATAAAAAAAACTAAAGTTCCATACCTTAGCTTGCTTGATCACCTTCCTCCTCTTCTTCTCTTCTTCTTCTTCTTTCTTCTCTTCTTCTCTACGGTTTTTCCCAATTTGAGACCAAATTTGGTCTTTAAAATCCCCTATTTTCTAAGGCTCACATATCAAAACCCATTTTTGGGTTAGTTTCTAATTGCATTTTCAGTTTCTACTTTCGCCATTTGTATTTCAATTTCTTTTATTCTATTTCTTGCCTTCATCTTCTAGGAATCAACAACAATTCCTTCCTATTATTTCTCTTTTGGCCCATAGTCTTTTCAATTTATGACTTTAAGCCCCTTTTCAACCACACTACAAAATTGTCCTTAAGTCTTGTAAATTTTCTAGTCTCTCGTTCAGATTTAACTCACAAATACCAAATTATGCTTACAAAATACACTAAACATGTCGAAAACGACTAGGGTATATTTCGGGTGTTACATATGCTTTCTCTCCCATATGAAAAAGATTTTACTAAAAAACAAATTCCTACTAAGGCAAGACCAATCCAAATGAATCCAGAACTTCTAAAGTATTGCAAAAAAGAGATTAATGATTTGTTAAATAAATAATTAATTAGATAAAGCCATTCTCCTTGGAGTTGTGTAGCTTTTTATGTCCAAAAAGCTTCTGAAATTGAACGAGAAACTACAAGGTTAGTAATCAATTACAAACCCCTTAATAAAGTCTTACAATGGATTAGGTATCTAATACCTAATAAAAAAGACTTAATCCAAAGACTATATAATGCAACAATCTTTTCAAATTTTGATATGAAATCTGGATTTTGGCAAATTCATATTACACCAGAAGATAGGTACAAAACAACATTTACTGTTCCATTTGGACATTATGAATGGAATGTAATGTCGTTTAGGCTTAAAAACGCTCCTTCAGAATTTCAAAATATAATGGACGACATTTTCAATAATTATACTATATTTTCCATAGTATACATTGATGATGTTCTTATATTTTCAAATTTAATAGAAGTGCATTTCCAACATTTAAAAATATTTCAAATATTAGTTAGAGAAAATGGCTTAGTTATCTCTGCATCAAAAATAAAACTTAAAAAAAAAAAGACTTAGGGTTTGAAATTTATCAAGGTACCATTAAACCTATTCAAAGAGCAATTGAATTTGCTAACAAATTTCCTAAAGAAATAAAAGACAAAAATTAGCTTCAAAGATTTTTAGGAAGTCTAAACTATGTAGCTGAATTTTACCCAAACCTTAGAATATTAATCAAACCATTATTTCAAAGATTAAATAAAAATCATGTCCCATGGTCTAAAGAACATACCCAAATTGTCAAACAGGTAAAGTCTCAAGTCAAAGAACTTCCTTGTTTAGGAATTCTTCACCCAAATGTCTTTCCTATCATAGAAACATATGCCTCAAATATAGGATATGGTGGAATCCTCAAACAAGATTTTGAAAACAAAATTTCCATAGTCAGATTTCACTCTAGCATTTGGAGTGGTCTACAAGAAAACTATTCAACCGTCAAAAAAGAAATTTTAGCAATTGTTCTTTGTATTTAAAAATTTCAAAGGGATTTTTTAATAAAAAAAATTCTTTTACGTGTTGATTGCAAAAGTGCTAAAGAGATTTTACAAAAATATGTCCAAAATTTAGTTTCAAAACAGCTTTTTGCCAGATGGCAAGCTATTTTATCTGTTTTGATTTTGACATTGAATTTATGAAAGGTTCTTCAAATGTTTTACCTGATTTTCTCTCACTGGAATTTTTACAGGGAAAATAAGCAAAGCCAACCCTATCAAACCAACAACCAAAGAATCTTACTATGCCAAAAGCCGACCAACCTTCAAACTGCAAGTTTTGTGGAAAGATTCTAAACCTTCCGCCCCTAACTTCATCAAACCCTTTAAAAGTTAAAAGAAGCAAGATAATCATCTAAGTTTTGTGAGTTTCATCATAGATTCGCTTCTGCAGATCTTTTTGATCTCCAAAAGATTTTTCAACAAGACAAATTTTTTGTTTCAAATAAAATTTCAAAAACCTGTAGATTCAATGAGTTTATTCTTGTGGATACCAAATCTGTGCAAATTTCGCATATCAAAAACCCTGAGGGTACTGATATTGACTATTCAAAATGAAAAATTATGAAAATAATTTCTCAAAAAGAATGGGAACAAAATCCTTTTACTCATAAGCGTTTTTCAAAATTTTTGCCTAATAAACTTGATCTATTTTTAGATTACAAAAATGCGTGGGTTCAACACGTTTTTGTAAAACCTTTCTACCCATTCATGGTTTTTTAATCGGGAGAACAACCAAACTTCTTTCCGGTTTCGTGAATGGTGACTTTTAGATATTCCAGAGCATTTTTGTCTCGATATCGAAATCTTGATTATTTCAAAGCCAATAATGAAAGTTTTTCCCCTTCCGAAAATAGCTATTCACTCTCCTTTTGTTCTCAGTTTAGGATCCCTTGGATTCTCTATTGGGATTTTTCCATTCATAATTTCCTTCCTTCGCCTTTTCCCCAACATCTGGCCAGGGAATTCAAGATTAAATGGTGGGCTACCTTCAAAATTTCCCAAACCCAAACCTTTGAATCAATTGAAGAATGGATTGATTCTAAAAAATCAAAATCCAAAAAATCTTCCAAAAAGGCTCTTGTTTGGTCCTCTTCATTACCTAGACCCCTTTCTTCACCTCAAACTCCCTCCAAAACTTCTTTTCCTTCAAATTCAGCTTGCAAAGCTTATTTAAAAAGAGTCCAAGAACAAACTGCTAAAACTTTATCTCAGCTCATAGACTCTAATGATGATGATGAAGACATTCAAGCCCGCTTTCAACAAAATCAAGACATGCTATGGTCTCCCTACTACGCCCCCGGAGTAATAACCTTAGTTCGATTTCAAGCCTTTGTTCCTAAGAAATTAGAGGCTCTTTCATTCCCAAATATCAAGTTTTTCATCTTACTACTGACCGCTTCATTAAAGATTCCTTGAACCATATTAGTCAAGGATATAAATGGACAAATAATTCAAAAAATGAAGACGTGACAAGATTACTCAACAATGTTCCCCACTTTCAGAAGAAGACAAAGAAGAAGTGACAAGCTGACTCAAAAGAAGATTGATTTTCAAAAAGCAAGATAAGGCTGACTCAAAAGGAGATTCCTTGTCTCCTCTTTTCAAAAGTGTCATGTGCGTTGTACTATTCAGACTTCAAATTTTATTTTCAAATCCATGGACTTCAGATGGCTTGAAATCCATCAAATTTCCTATAAAATGAGGGGATGTCTCCTTTCAAAAATAGGCTAAGTTTGAGAGAAATTCTTCCGAAGTGAATTCTTAAGAGCTTATATCTATTCTGTAAACTGCTCAAAGCACCTGTGCAAATTTTCTATACTTTCTTCAAATTTTGTAAGTTCTAAATTTCAAATAAAATTTCGTGTTTCAAATATCTGCATATTAATTTCTTATTACTATTCATTTGTACTATTCAATTATACTGTTCAAAAATCACTGTTCATATTTACTATTCATTGTCTATTTGTTGTTGAAAGACCAATTTCCCTTTGGATCTTTCAACAACAAATAGATAATGAATAGTAAATATGAACAGTGATAAGAAATTAATATGCAGTTATTTGAAACATGAAATTTTATTTGAAATTTAGAACTTACAAAATTTAAAGAAAGTACAGAAAATTTGCACAGGTGCTTTGAGCGGTTTATAGAAAAGATATAAGCTCTCAAGAATTCACTCCATAAGAATTTCTCTCAAATTTAGTCTGTTTTTGAAAGGAGACATCCCCTCCTTTTATAGGAAAATCTCTGACTTAGATTTCTGCCATCCGTTCACATTCAGTAAATAAATTTCCTGTTTGAATAGACAACGCACATGACATCACTTTTGAAAGCAGAGACAAGCGAATCTCCTTGAGCCTCACCTTATCTTGCTTTTTTGAAAATCAATCTGCTTTTGAGTCAGCCTGTCACTTCTTCTTTGTCTTCTTTTGAAAGTGGGGAACATTGTTGAGTAATCTTGTCACGTCTTCACTTTTTGAATTATTTATCCATTTATATCCTTGACTAATATGGTTCAAGGAATCTTTAATGAAGTACAAAGAGTAAGATGAAAAACTTGATATTTCGTGGGTAATGAGGTTGTTTCAATTCTTAGAACAAAGGCTTTTGAAAATCGAACTAGGTCCTATTACTTTATGTGGGAGTGTATGGGAGGCCATAGCACATGTCTTCGTTTTGTTGAAAAGCGGAGCTTGAATCTGTCTTCATCATCATCATCAGAGTCTGCGAGCTGAGATAAAGTTTTAGTAGCTTGTTCTTGGACTCTTTTTAAATAAGCTTTGCAAGCTGAATTTGAAGGAAAAGAAGTTTTGGAGGGAGTTTGAGGTGAAGAAAGGGGTCTAGGTAATGAAGAGGACCAAACAAGAGCCTTTTTTGAAGATTTTTTGAATTTGGATTTTTTAGAATCAATCCATTCTTTAATTGATTCAAAGGTTTGGGTTTGGGAAATTTTGAAGGTAGCCCACCATTTAATCTTGAATTCCCGCGATGTCGGAAAGGCGACAAGGAAATTATGAATGGTGGTCCCAATGTAGAATCCAGCCGATCCTAAACTGAGAACAAAAGGAGAGTGAATAGCTATTTTCGGAAGGGGAAAAACTTTCATTATTGGCTTTGAAATAATCAAAAGATTTTCTGATATCAGGACAAAAAATGTCTGGAATAACTCCTAAAAAGAGTCACCATTCCTGAAACCAGTTTGGAAAAGAAGTTTGGGTTTGTTCTCCCCAATTAAAAAACCATGAATGGGTAGAAGGTTTTACAAAAAACGTGTTGAACCACGCATTTTTGTAATCTAAATAGTCAAAGGTTTGTGGAACAAAATTTTGAGAAAAACGCTTATGAGTAAAAGGATTTTGTTCCAATTCTTTTTCATAAATTATTTTCAAAAATTTTCATTTTGAATAGGCAATATCGATACCCTTAGTGTTTTTGATATGCGAAATTTGTACAGATTCGGTATCCACAAGAATAAACTCATTGAATGTAACGCCCCGTCCCTAAGGGGGGTGTACGGTACATGTAACCGAAGGGTCACATATGTGCACCAAGGGCTTCCTTAATTAGTTTAGTGTCATAGTAGTATTTTTGGAAGTTGTTTTCAAGGATGAAATTGTAAAGTTTTCAAAGAATGGTACACTTTTGGTACTAAGGAAAAAGGAAAATAAAATATAAATCATGGAAACTTAATTAGTTAAAGGATAATAATAATAAATCCGCCATAATGGTTCAGTGAGTCTAGAAATTCCCTGTAGATCTCTGATGACTTAAACCGATCGCGCCATTAAATTGCCTCGCAAAATCTAGCATCAGAAAAGTTTCGTCGACTCAGACAATCGCATTATTTTACTATTTTTGGTGATAAGTCGCCAAGTGATTTTCGTGTGACCTAGATTTTACCAAAATCTCAAGTCGAAATGTATTTGAGCTAAGTTCAATTAAAATAAAGTGAACTCGAAAATAAATAAATTGTTTCCTGTAGAACTTAATCTCCGAATGAGGCATGTGAGCTATGTATTCAAATAATAATAATATAATAAATATATATATATATATATATATATATATATATATATATATATATATATATATATAAATTAAAAACAAAAAAGATAAAAACGAAAAATCAAAAGTGAGGAGAGGACAGACAGGAGAGAGAGCGCAAAGAGAGAGAGAATAAATTTTGTTTTTTTTCTTTTTTCTCTTCTCTCTTAGATCTACGGAAATCGGACCGTAAGATTTCGTCAGAGCAAGAGACAAAGTTAATCTACGCGACGAGAGCTATGTGTGGGCACCAAAATCTTAGTGTTTCGTCAAATTCTAAGAGGTAGGGAATTTTCCTACTTGTGTTATTTCTATCCTAAAGGTCATTTAATGACTTGGGATTTTCTTAGAGGCCGTGAGAGGCCATAAATTTCAGTCCCAAAATTTTTGGACTGAGTTTAGGAATTTTTAGGAATTTTTGGGACTATTTTCTGATGTTTTACGAATTTCTGGATCAAGTTTCTTACGCCCGGGTTGAATTTTCGGGATTGTTTTGGGATAGTCTGGACATGATTTTTAGAACTGCTGGTGTTCTCGACTCCAGCCACAAAGCCCTCAGTCTAGAATCTGGCCATATGCCCGTGAATGGCATTCAAATCTACATATTTCGGTAAATTTAATCAGCATCAAGTGTACAAGTTGCTTGGTTGTGATGACGCATGGTCTAATACATTAAATGTGTAGGGTAAAAGCTGGAGCGGAGAAATTGTGAAGTCGTGCTCGATTATTGTAAACGGAAGGTGAGTGTTCTAAACTTTATTTTTCAATACCAGTGTATTGTTTATAAATCATTTTACGATTTGTATGTTATGGTTTTGATTTGTTAAACCATATTTTATAAAGCAAGCAAGCATGTTATGGTTTTAATTGTTAAACCATATTTTAAAGCTTATGGTTTTGATTTGTTAAACCATATTTTATAAAGCAAGCCATATGCTTTATTAAGCAAGCAAGCAAGCCAACTTATATTTTCAAGCTTATGGTTTTGATTTGTTAAACCATATTTTATAAAGCAAGCAAACATGTTATGGTTTTAATTGTTAAACCATATTTTATAAAACAAGCCATATGCTTTATTAAGCAAGCAAGCAAGCCAACTTATATTTTAAAGCTTATGGTTTTGATTTGTTAAACCATATTTTATAAAGCAAGCAATATGCTTTATTAAGCAAGCAAACTTATATTTTAAAGCTTATGGTTTTGATTTGTTAAACCATATTTACCGGGATAGGTGATGTGGACACGAGGTCCTTCCACCTAGCTTATTATGTGGTGATGGAGAATTCCACCATATTTACTAGCATAGGTGATGTGGACGCGAGGTCCTTCCACTAGCATGGTAAAGACACAGGTTTCTCGTGTTTACCAGGGTACTTAGGTGACGTGGACACGAGGTCCTTCCACCGGCACGGTAGAGACACAGGTTTCCCCTGTTTACCATGGTACTTGGGTGACATGGACAGGAGTCCTTCCATCGACACGGTAGAGACACAGGTTTCCCGTGTTTACCAGGGTACTTGGGTGACGTGGACACAAGGTCCTTCCACCGGTATGGTAGAGACACAGGTTTCCCGTGTTTACCAGTATCAGTGACGTGGACAAGGTCCTCTGCACGGCACCCGCAGAGACACAAGTTCTCCGTGGTTTACTAGGGTACTAGGGGTGACGCTGACACGAGGTCCTTCCACCTACAGTAGAATAATGTGCTTCCCCGTGGTTTACTAGTGGTACTGGTGATGTGGACACGAGGTCCTTCCATCAAGATCTATGAGAGACAATGTGTGCTCTCGTGTTTACTGCGGTACTGGGTGACTCGACACGAGGTCCTTCCACCAAGATGGTAGACAATGTGTTTCCCGTGTTTTTCATTAGGTACAAAGAAGAAAGAGAAAGGCTCTGGCTGATCCTTATATTTATAAGCATTTTACATACAAATTTTAAAATCGACTAATCGATAAGCAAGATTAATAGTTTTAGAAACTTTTATAGCAAAGCAAGCAAGCAGTTTATGAAAAGTTTTAGAAACTTTTATAGCAAAGAAAGCAAGTAGTTTATGAAAAGTTTTAGAAACTTTTATAGCAAAGCAAGCAAGCATTTTATGAAAAGTTTTAGAAACTTTTATAATAAAGTAATCAAGCAGTTTTTGAAAAGTTTTAGAAACTTTTATAGCAAAGCAAGCAAGCATTTTATGAAAAGTTTTAGAAACTTTTATAGTAAAGCAAGCAAGGTTTCAAATGTTTTATGTTGATAGTTTACAGCTAGATATTTTCTTTAAAAGCAAGCATTTTATAAAGCATACACTCACTAAGCTCTTTTAGCTCATTATTTTCCTGTTTTTAAAATTATTTTCCAAGTACAGGTACGTCAGACGCTGGGACATATCAGGGTCCTCCTGACATATAGTTATATGTGTTTTATTTACTCAACTATAACTAACTTTTATTAGAAAACACTTTGCACTTGTATAGTTGTGCATATATGTATGAGCTTGAGGAACTTTTGAAGAAATGTTGTTGGTTGCCATATTTTAGAAGTGTAAATTGTATTTACGGGTTTTGGGACATGTCCTATATGCAGCTGTTATGCTACCGAAATTTTATAAAATCACAAGTTTGGAAATGAAAAATTTTTATACAAGTTTTCAGCAAGTAACACTACTTAGTTTGGCAGATTCTCTAGCTACTGCGCATCTACCGGGAGTTTTCATGGTTGCCAACACATCACCTGCTAGTAAGGGTAGGGGTGTGTCATTGAATCTGCGGGTTTTTGAAATTTCATTTGAAACAAAAATTTTGTCTTGTTGAAAAATCTTTTGGAGATCAAAAGATCCTGAAGCAAATCTATAATCAGCTTCTAAAACTTGAATCAATTTATTCCCGCTTTTCGACCAGAATGTGGTTTTGATGAAACTGGGGCTTAAGGTTTAGAATCTTTCCTAAAACTTCAAAATGGTTTGAAGGTTGAGTCTGAGCTTTTGGCATGACGTAAGATTATTTGGTTATTGGTTTGATAGGGTTGGCTTTGGTCATTTTCCCTATAAAAATTCCCGTGAGTGAAAATCAGGTAAAACATTTGAAGAACCTTTTATAAATTCAATGTCAAAATCAAAATAGATAAAATAGTTTGCCATCTGGCAAAAATCTGTTTTGAAACTAAATTTTGGATGTCTTTTTGTAAAATCTCTTAGCACTTTTACAATCAACACGTAAAAGAAAATTTTTATTAAAAACATCACTTTGAAATTTTTGAATACAAAGAACAATTGCTAAAATTTCTTTTTTGATGGTTGAATAGTTTTCTTGTGGACCACTCCAAATGCCAAAGTGAAATCTGACTATGGAAATTTTGTTTTAAAAATCTTGTTTAAGGATTCCACCATATCCTATGTTTGAGGCATATGTTTCTGTGACACCCCAAATCTGGGGGTCCCGTTGACAACCCGTCAACCTGTGGAATTCCTATAGATTTCAAGTTACCCGATACCACATGGTTGTGTCCCATTTATCGGGATCCATATTTCCACAAAAAATCGGGTAGAGTCTCCTTTGTTCGGGAAGCTCTACCCAATAACAATAATCCATAAGAGTTTATTTCAACCTCTTATACAGAACATATATTAAAACTAGCTTATTCTAATATAGTTTACCCGACACCACCTCAATACGTCCCTTTACCGGGACCTATTCATTCATATTTAAATCAAAAATATGAAAATTAACAGTTAATGACAGTCCATAAGAGTCCGATCACGGCCCTCTTACCATAATTACATACCCAACTATTTATACAATAGTCCAAAAGAATTTAATTACAATTCTTTTTACATAAAATACTTTTTATAAAAGTATTGTCAAGGCCACATGTCGACCTTCTTCATAATCACGGCCTCGTCGGAGCGCCGTCTCCCTGTACACCCCTTGTACCTGAAAGGGGGTCCCACAATGGGATGAGCAATGCCTAGTAGAAAATTTCTCCTACAAGAGCTACTCCCTACCTAAATGCACATGAAATGACGTACATAAAACATCAAACCATATTCCATATAAATAATGCAATCCTATATGGAATGTTCTGTGTCATGCATGAGATGAGACTCCTCATGCCTACAACTCGAGTCTCGATCGACTCCTCACACTTGCAACGCCAAGTGTGAAACCACTCATCGGGTGTTTCACCACTTACTAAACTCCATCGACAACCCCCAATTTTAATTTATCAAATATCGTGTGTTTATTCGGGGTTGTGGAATTTCTTGTGGGTTCACCACAGTTTCTCAGAACACCTTCTTATTGCTCCTCTTCACGAACTTTCATCGGATCCATATGTCTCGACCAAGAATAAAATTTAGGTCTTTCACCATGGGAGGATCTCGCCCATCTCGCTTCACCCAAACGCCACGTGATTTATTCTTATTATTATTTTATACAACCATGAGTCTCGATTTCGATGTCAGTCCCCATTTCCTCGAGCCTCACCACTCATTCACCTCAAGAATGGTTAATAACAAGCATTCATGCACCCACACCCGACTCGACGTGATGTGACCGTGCATATGAAATGCATTCTCCTTCATGTTACATGTATATATGAGTGCTACATGAAACATTAATACACCATGGACAATTATAATTTTTTACATATAATTTACATCCATGCAATCCACGTTAATACATCAAATAGAAAATGTTAACATGTTATTCTTCACACTGCATATTATTCGATCAAGCAATAACACACAAAATGGCCCAAATCTCGGACCCATATACAACAGGACACGTCTTGGTCCCTTCACGGTTCATCATCGAATTACTGTGATACCAAAACACACCACAAAACCCGCAAACATCAGTCCCGGGATATAAACCAAACCCGGGTCCAAGTCCCGACCCGCACGAAACACCAAAATCTTATGTCCGGACTATTCGAAAATAGTCCCGAAATTTAGCCCGGACTGTCTAAAAACGGTCCCAAAAATTCCTACACTCAGTCCAAAAATTTGAGACTAAAATTTACGGCCTTTTACGGCCTTTTACGGCCTCTAAGCCAATCCCAAGCCATTAAATAGCATTTAGGATAGAAATAACACAAGTAAGAAAATTCCCTACCTCGTGAAGTTTGACGAAACTCCAAGATTTTGGTGCCCACGCGTAGCTCTCGTCGTGTAGATGAACTTTGCCTCTTGCTCTGATGAAAACCTACGGTCTGATTTCCGTAAATCTTAGAGAGAAGCGAAGAGAAGAAAAAAATAAAAAATTTCTCTTACCTCTCGCTCTAATTCCCACGTCCGTCTCCACCCTTTGGATATTTTTCGTTTTTTTTATCCTTTTTATTATTATTATTATTATTATTATATTATTTGACTACATGACTCATATTACCTCATTCGGGTCCATTTTTGCCCTGAAAAAAAATTTATTTATTTTCATTTCACTTTATTTTAAATGAACTTAGCTCAAGCCATTTCCTGAGTTTCGAGATTTTCGTAAAAATCTCGTCCCTAAAGTCATTGACGGTTTATCACTCAGAAAATCATAAAATATTCCGCTTGTCTCGGAATTCGACGAAACTTTTCTGGGTCACTAAATTTCACGAGACGAATTTAACGGCACAATCTGTTTCATCATCCGAGACCTAGAGAATTTTCTAGGCTTCCCTGAGCCATTATGGCAATTTATTATTATTATTATCATTTTGCAATTTTGAAAATTTCTACTTTCCCGGGGTTTTACATTTTTCCCCCCTTATAATAATTTCGTCCCCGAAATTCACACATACTAGCACACACAAACACATGCATATGCAGTAATATTTTAATGCCAATTATTAGACCACGCACCTTCGTCCTCAAATAGGAAAGGATATGTGGCCCGCAATCGTGTCCTCTCGGTTCCCACGTTGCTTCCTCCACTCCTCGGTGTTACCACAACGCTTTTATTAAATGCACGGTCTTGAGTCACAAAACCTTATCCTAGCTATCTAAGATACGCATTGGTCCATCCTCGAAGGTCTCATAAGTGTCAACACTAATCTCTCCCCAAATCCACTACATGAGTTGGATCTGGAGTATACTTCCGAAGCATGGAGACGTGGAACACCTCATGGACACCTGATAAACTCGATGATAGTGCCAATCGATATGCAAATGTGTCCACCCTCTCGAGTACCTCGGTTACCCAATATACCTCTAAGGCTAACTTCCTTGTTTGTCGAACTGACCAATTCTCCTTTAAGCATCACTTTCAAGAAGACGCGTGATCACCCACCTCAAACTCTGCAGGTCGACGCCGGGTCTGGCTCGGCGTAGCTCTTCCCTACCCGCTCAGCCGCAAGAAGATGCTTCAGACAAACACACCTTCTCCGAGGTGTCTCTAATTAGATCCGGACCAGTGATAGAACTCTCGCCCCACCTCTGTCCAACAAATTGGAGATCGACATGGCCTCCATATAAAGCCTTATAGGGTGCCATCTATATACTAACCTGATAACTGTTGTTATAGGCGAATTCCACTAAGGGTAAGTGCTACTCCCAACTACCCTTAAGATCTAGGACGCATGCTCGCAACATGTCCTCTAAAACCTGTACGGTCCTCTCCGACTGACCATTAGTCTATGGATACAAAAAAAATTGTGCTCATCCTTCATTGCGTCCCCATGGCCTTCTAGAAACTCTTCCAAAAGTGTGCCGTAATCTGGGATCCTTGTCTGATACTATGGACACTGGTACTCCATATACTCGAATAATCTCACAAATATCCACACTGCTAGAAAATGTGCTGACTTAGTGAGCCGGTCCACTATAACCCATATTGCATCATGCCTCCGCTGTGTCCGTGGCAAGTGGGTCACAAAATCCATTGCAATATGCTCCCACTTCCACTCGGCTACTTCTAATGGCTGGAGTAGCCCAATTGGCTTTTAATGCTCAACTTTTACCTATTGACACGAGACAATCGTGGAACAAAAATCCCCAACGTGTCGCTTCTTTCTCGCTTCCAAGACACCGCAACGAAGATCATGGTACATCTTCGTGCCACCTAGATGCAATGCCAGAAATCGAGCAAAGGGAAACCCGTAAGATCTCCTCTCTCGTGATCGGGTTAGCTGCGGAACCACAACCCGTCCCTATAAATCAAGACTACCATCCGCGGTGGGATGGCTCACTCTTCATCACCCGCACCTGATGCGATCAACTCCTAATGGACAGATCCTACATCCCGTCCCTCGACTCCAATCACCCCGGGCTTCGCAGGGATAACATAGCTACCAAACTCCCTAGTGCTCCCTGAGCATGATCAAGTGTAATGCATTTCAAACTATCTCACTACCTCGAGCATCCGCCACTCCTGAAGCTACACTAGCCAAGACTTGATGACTTCCGACTGAGTGCATCAACCACTACATTTGCCTTACCAAGATGGTAATGCAAAGTGAAGTCATAAGCCTCTAGATATTCCATCCATCTGCTTTGCCTCATACGCTATGTGAAAATACACTTTAGACTTTTTCTGGTCTAAAAAACACTTCGAACTGCTCACCATACAAATAGTGGCACCAAATCTTTAAGGCAAAGACAATAGCCACCAACTCCAGATCATGTATAGGGTAATTCTGCTCATGATTCTTTAGATGTCTAGAACCATAATCTACAATCTTCCCGGACTGCATCAAGACACAACCCAGTCCGTCCTTAAAGGCATCACAATACACCGTGTACCTCTGTCCCTGTTCTGGGACTATCATAATAGGAGCTGAAGTAAGCCTCCTTTTCAACTCTTGGAATGCCTTCTCACATAGGTCATCCCACTATATTTTTTTTTTCTTTTCGAGTAAACAAAACCGGAGCGCTCCAAGGTGAAGTGCTCGGCTCCACAAAATCTTTTCCAATGTACCTGGGATCTACAGACATTGAGTTCTTGTAACTCAACCTGGTGCCATTCTAAGGAGGAGTCATATAAAATGAAGGCAGACAGGTGTAACTCACGCGTAAGCTCCATCCCTATGTAGTAATCCCTGTGAGCTTATACTCGAAAAACATCCTCATACTCAAGAAACCACCCGAGGTAGACTCAACTCCGTCTCCCTCATCCTCTGGGGTAAGGCTTTCTAGGCCAACCCATCAACCGGCCCACTTATCTAGAGTCATGCACGGCCTCAGTAAAGCATCAGTTTCTCTCAAACGTAACACACAATATCCTATGTGTATGCTAGAACTCCACCTACGATCACAATCAATGACGACTCTATAGGCCGTCAACCAGTCTATCCTAAGGATGACCTCAAACTTCGATATGTCCATGACCCAAAGGTCCACTGTGAGCAGAATCCCTGAGATCTCTAACTCACAATCCCGACATATCTGACCAACTCTCAACCTAGATCTTAGGGGAGAGATTTCCATATAATGGATTTTCCAAAGGCCTCAACCTCTAAGCCTAATCCATCACACAAGATGCAACGATGATGAGTATGATGTATCCACTTAAAACAACACGCGCGGTGAGAAACGCACTTCTACACATCAAAGTTGATCTTCACGCTCACTCAGGGTACAACAGCTGCACGCCCGGTCCTCGGGGTCCCGCTCAGGCCCCGCATCGACTTCAACTCATACTCTGGCCCATCTGTACCGCCGAAGGTGCTTGCGTAGCACCCTACGACTGAAACTGGTTCCTCTGACCCATACCAAAGTGAGAACGAACAAACCGAGTCCGCGCCTGTCCCACCGATGACTGGAACTGCGCCTGCCCAAAACACTAGGATCCATGCCTCCGTGGGCAATCCTACTTCTTATGTCTAGGCTAATGGCATTAGAAGCATGTCATTGGCCTTGGCTAGCCCTGTACCTAGGACGCTCATGGGACATAAGTCCTCTGTCTCTTTCCTAAACTCGAAGAAGGCTGATCCTCCTTCCTCTTCCCATCGGCACTCGCATCCCGAATGCCTCGTGCGTCCTCCATCTCTCTCTCTATGGACAGAGCTATCCCTACCATAGAGTCCATGTCTTCACGGCCGGAGGCCTGATGTACACAGAATGAACAACTTGATCCCATTCTCAAATCTCTAACCTTGGCCATGTTTGTAGCCTGAGTCACGAAACATACTGACTGGTTGAATCTAGCCATGCTTCATGCGTTGTCATGGTTCAACTTGCTTGACCTTAAGAGGAACTCTTGAGCTTTGGCAATACAGCGTTGGTGAAAAATACTTGCTCATAAAGAGCCCATGGAACTACTGCCCAAGTCATTGCCTCTAAATCATAGGAATTATTAGCAGTCCACCACACTTGGGACTTACCCTCTGGCAGGCATGACTGGCTTGATCTTGTTTGCATCGGGGTATCCATAGCCTCGATACCTTCTCGGTATGTCGGAACCAGTGGTCTACACCGCAGCGGATCCTCCTGTGCTTGTCGGAGGATGATGTGACTTAATCCTCTAAAGGTTACTCGGACCTCTCTGACTACCAGCTACTATCACCATTACGTAGTGTGGTTACCTTGGCGGCCTCGACAAAGGCCTCTTGTTAAAAACAAGTGGTGCTAACTGCGCCGATGAACATTCTCTACTTCCTCGTCCTCGACTTGCCATCTACACATGTCAAATGACAACAAACTTTATTCAATTTCATTTCCTAACTAGTAACGCACATGCCAATTACTAATAGACTTGACATCCATGAACTAACCCTTTCATCACCTAAGTGGTGCTAATTGCCAACCACTCATGCATATTTTAATAAAATTAAAACATGTGTTTCATTTTCGAACCTAAGGTTATGGTTCCTTATAGCATTCGACTTCCCGCCTCTGATTTACCATGTGTGAGTATATATATATATTCTTTTTTCTGCGTAATAACCACGCAATCACATTTCCCATATACGTCATACCGTGTATATATTTTCCACACAATGTGGCTTACCTGATCATGATCATGATTATGGAACACATATCCATATCGGACCTGGCAGAAGCTTACACTTTTCTATGCATACGGTGGTAAACTAGTCCCATGAACTCCTAGGTACTCCTGCATTTCAGAGACGGTATGATGCTGGTATCAATTTCACCACAATGGCCGGTAGCGCCAGCCATGTCTTCCAAGCCACAGGTACTTTCTGTACTGATAACCGATAAATGCTATGACACCTGTCGGGGTCTCGTTGACAACCAGTCAGCTTTGTGGAATTCTTGTGGTTGGGTTTGCCAGATCCACCACATGGTTATTAATCCCCATTAGGATTTATATTTCCTGAAATGGGCGAATCTCCTTTGTTAGGGAGGCTACTATGATAACAATAATATAGAGTTATTTCAACCTCTTATCTGAACATATATTAACAACGTTTCTAATATAGTTTGCAGGCACCCTACCTCAATCATTCCGCTAAGGACATTAATTCATATTTAAATCAAAAATATGAAATGAGACAGTGTGACAGTCCATAAGAGTTAGATCACGACCCTCTTACCATAATTACATACCCGACTATTTATACAATAGTCCAAAAGAATTTAATTACAATTCTTTTTACATAAAATACTTTTTATAAAAGTATTGTCAAGGCCACATGTCGACCTTCTTCATAAGCACGGCCTCGTCGGAGCGCCATCTCCCTATACACCCTATGCAAGAAGGGGTCCCACAATGGGGGTGAGCAATGCCGGTAAATTCTCCTCACGAGGGGGCTACTCCCTTCTAAATGCGTGGCGTACATAAAACATCAAACCATATTCCATATAAATAATGCGATCCTATATGGAATGTTAAGGTATAAATGCATGAGATGAGACTCCTCATGCCCTCGACGAGTCTCAAATGAGCTCCCTCACACATACTGGCGCAGTGTGAAAAACCACTCGTTGGTGTTTCACCGATGACTTAACCCATTAGATGACCCTCCAATTTAATTTATCAAATCCGTGTGTTTTATTTGGGTTCTTAATTTCCAGGAGTCTCCTTGTGACCGCTAGCATGCCGACACTCACAGAACTCCTTCATTTGGATCCATATGTCGACGAGAATAAGTACAGTGCTTTCGCTAGGGGGGAGAGGATCACGCCGCTTCACCAAAACACACGTGATTTATTCTTATTATTATTTTTATGTCGTGGATCTACCGATTTTGGGCGTTGTCCGGCTAGAAACTCACCACTCATTCTCACCGAGAATGGTGAATAACAGTACCGTGCACCACTTTTGGGCTTCGACTCGATGTGACCATGCATAAATGCATGATGTACATTCTCCTTCATGTTACATGTATATATGAGTGCTACATGAAACATTAATACACCATGAATTTTAATTTTTACATATAATTTTACATCCATACGATCACGTTAATACGCTGAATAGCATATATTAACATGTTATTCTTCCACACTGTGTCGATCAACGATAACACACAAAATGGCCCAAATCTCGGACCCATATACAACAGGCACCTCTTGGTCCCTTCACGGTTCGTCATAAATTACTGTGATACCAAAACACACCCTGGCTTAGAAGACATCAATCTCGGGATCAAAATAGCTTAGAACGAAGAGCTGTTGCTTTCGAACGATTACGAAAATCACATGCGGACTATCTGACGATCTAAAATTTTAGCAAAGCGTTGAAAACAATCAGATATTTAACACGATTTGTCCCAAAACGATCGTAAGTCTAAAAATTAAGTGCCTCAGATCAAAAATTTGAGACTAAAATTTGCGGCCTTTTACGGCCTCTAAGCCAATCCCAATCCATTAAATAGCCATTAGGATAGAAATAACACAAGTAGGAAAATTCTCTACCTCGTGAAGTTTGACAAAACTCTAAGATTTTTAATTTACAAGTAATCGTTGTGTAGATGAACTTTACCTCTTATCAGATGAAAACCTCTACGGTCAGATTTAGTAAATCTTGAAGAAGCGAAGAAAGAAAAAAATAAAAAATTTCTCTCACCTCTCGCTCTATAGCTCTTACGTCCCCTAGTCTCCAACCTTTTATACTCATTTTTTTATCCTTTTTTTTTATTATTATTTTATCATTATTATATTATTGACTACATAAGCTCATATTGCCTCATTAGGTCGTTTCTGCAGAAAAATTTTATTTATTTTTCAATTCACTTTATTTTAAATAGACAAACTCAAGCTATTTCACAGTTAAATTTTTCGTAAAAATCGTCCTGAAGTCGACGGTTTATCACCCGAAAATCGTAAATATTACGCTTGTCTTGGAAATTAAACTTACAGGTATGCAGCCTGCGAGACGAATTTAACAATGGCCTTCAATAGTTTCATCATCCGAGATCTAGAGAATTTTCTAGGCTTCCCTGAACCATTCTAGCAATTTATTATTATTATTATCATTTTGTAATTTTTGAAAATGTCTACTTTTCCGGGGTTTTACAGTTTCTATGATAGGAAAGGCATTTTGGTGAAGAATTCCTAAACAAGGAAGTTCTTTGACTTGAGACTTTATGTTTGACAATTTGGGTATGTTCTTCAGACTATGAGACAAGAATTTTCTTTAATCTTTGAAATAATGGTTTGATTAATATTCTAAGGTTTGGGTAAAATTCAGCTACATAGTTTAGGCTTCCTAAATATCTTTGAAGCTGATTTTTATCTTTTATTTCTTCAGGAAATTTGCTAATTGTTTGCTCTTTGAATAGGTTTAGCTACCTTGATAAATTTCAAACCCTAAGAATCTTAAACAACATGTAATGTTTTCTATTTTCATTATTAAAATTTGTAGAATATCTTTTATTTGTTTTTTATTTTCAGTTATTTTCTAGGATTGTTCTAAAAAACAATTATACAAAAATCTAGAATAATAAAAAATAAATATTAAACTATAAAAATACATTTGAAAATATATTTAAAATTATTTAAAATAAGTTACAATATCTTTAGGTTTCAACTTTTACTACATTATGAATAATTTAAAAAAAATCATAAAAAATTGTTTTACAGAACTGTTTTTGACATCAAACATGTCTTTAAATATCTTGCATATTTAACATCGAAAAGGAATGCATTATATATATATATATATATATATATATATATATATATATATATATATTTATATTGTGAAACCTCGAAAATCTAATTTTAAAGAAAGGCAAAATGTGTTTGGTCAAGTCAGAATTTGTTTTCTAGATCTTGGATAATAAATGACTTGGATTGGATCATAGTGAAATCACAGTGACGTCGTTGGAAGACGATCGGGAATTCGCAAGATTTGAGTGCTTGAGTGTAAGTCGCGGACACTTGGCACATTTGGTGTGGCTCCCAGTGAGCTATGTCAGGGTGCGAAGTGTAGTCGGCTTGAGCTCAAGTGTGGGGCCCATGTGGATATCGGCACCTCTGGTAGATAAATCGAAGTTGGTGTTGGATTAATGGATAAGGTAATCTCTAAACAATTGAGCTTTGACCGTTGGCATGTGGGGGACAAAAAAGAAGACATCTTCTTCTCATTTTGCTTTGGCCATGCAATGGGGGGAGAGGAGGAGGAACCTCATTTTGAAAAATGGAGGTTTTAGAGAGAAATTCAGCTTCTCTCTCACAGATTTCGGCGACCATCGGTTCTTGTTGAGCTAGTGAGATTGATCTCTCGCGGTAAGGGCTGTGGAGCCTTGGGTTTTGGGAGTTTTGGCTTCAGAGAGGTAGGAGTTTCTCCTACTTGATTTAATCCTTTTAAGAGCTTTGTTAATGCTTTGGGTGGTGTGGCGTGAGAGCCGTTTGGTTGTCCCTAAAAACTGGGAGGTAGTCTTTGAAATTGGAATTTGTTTTGGGCGATCGGTGTCTGAGAATGCTATTGGTCCATGTGTTATAATTTATGCAATAAATTATGGTTTGAGTGTTGTTGGGCCGGAAATGACCATGGATTATGGTTCCACAAAGTGGAGGCAGATGCTAGTGAGGGCTACCTTACAGACTGACCCACTTCTCGGTTTGGGCTGACACTTGATCTGGTTTGCATGATTAGACATAATGTCATGTATTTGCATGAAATTTCTTGAAATGAATGACTTGAATTATGTAGAAAGAAATTGTTAATGCATGAAAAATTTAGTGTGTTAACATGAGTGTTTGAATTATATAAAAATATAATTGTGTGAGAGCCATTGGAATTAAGTTGAATTGTTAATTAGCCCATGTGAGCTAATTTTAATGTTATTGCCATGAATAAATAACTTATGTAATTTATGTATGTAATTTTGTCGATTTATATCATGATTGATATATTGGCATGTGTTGGATGAAACCAAAGTATTCTTATGGGAAATTAACCTTCTGCTCCAATAGGTGTTGGTATAACATGGAAGAAAAATGAAAATGGTTGTGAAAGAAATTTGAGGAAGATTTTCGAAGAATTGCTGGAGAGTTGTCAGCAGTTCATCTCGGAGCCAGGACCCATTGACTATTTCGGAGGATTGCAGTGATTCACCTCGGAGAGGTTGTCGAATAGATTTCAGAGCTCGGTAGTATGTTTTCGAGAACAAAAATCTTTGTTTGAAAACGATGTTTTCTCACTCTTGGCTTAGGCATGCGTGAGGGAGTCTGTGAGGGCTCGAAAATTGGGAAAGGGTGAGTCACATTCTCATCCATTTCATGTAGACATTTGAGTAGGAACATACATGTTTTACTTGAGTGTGTTTGGTTGCCATTACATGTGCACTTAGGGAGGAGTAACCCCGTGTAGGGATTATCCTCTTGGGCATTTGCTCCTGTCGAGGGGATCATTATTACAGTGCGAAGTGGGACGATGCTCACTAAATGCAGCTTTTGAGAAGAAAGCCCGGATTGTGGCTTTGATATGTATTTGTAAACATGTATTAGAATTCTAAGTACAGCCATATGATGTTTTTGTATTAAGTGTAGGTAACTCTTTGAACTATTGTAATATAGTTGGTTATTTGGTGAGAGTAATGATGTATGGGCCAAGTGGCCATTTTCCACTCATGTAATGGGTCTCATGACATGAGACACGGGTTTCACGCCCGAGTTGGCGGGTTGTCAGCGGACGGCCCGGATCGGGCATTCGCAGCAGTATCGAGCTTGGGTATCACGAATACCTTGGGCTTGATATGGTCATTGGGGCCATATGACATCATTTCGATGTTAGGGTTTAGGTATATGAGTGCCTAGGCGATCACGGGACAGGATTAGGGCTCTTGCATGCATTGTGTTTTATTTATGCTTGGGTGTATAACATGATGTGTTGTATGTGTTATGTGAAATTGTGTGCTTGGTGAATAGCACATAGGAAAATGTTGAACATTAAGGTCAAGAAAATGTAACCCCTAAGTTTGAGAAAATATTTGTTTGAGAAATTTTGGGCAAAATAGTCAAGAATTAAATGAAATATATATATATATATATATGTTTTTTTTTTTTTTTTGTAGTCTTCCAATAGGTGGAACAAAGAGAAAAAAAATTGAGTGAAAAAAAAAAAACAAGTTAGTAATGCGAGGGGAAGGCTGGACTCTTGCCCATTTTCTAGCTGGGTCCGCGACCACAGCGTGTTAATGCGAAGTGACGGTGCAAGAACCTGAGCATCGCGTGAGGGGACGATCTGACCCGTGAAGGGCCCACGACCGCGGCGGCTACGAAGCGAGCGGCGGCGTGGCGTCGGCGCGACTTCGCCACGCTGGTGTGTCGCGATACAAAATTTTGTATCGTGATAGAATGGCGATCTGGCCGCTCTGACCGCGTGGCATCGCCGAGCGCAGCGGCCTGTGATACGATCCCGACATCTCACGCCGCGACATGGGTTAAAGTCCGCGATACAATTTTGTATCGTGACGAAGCTCGCGGGTGATCGTGGCGGCGACTGCGTCGGCGTCGTGCGCGGCCGATCTGAGTCACGGCGATTACCGACGACCACGGCGCGACCACGGCAAAGCACCGCAATACACGGCCCGGTGCGCCCGACGCGGCGTTGTGCGGCGGCTTGAAGCGCGGTCATGCGGTGTGTCGTGACTGGGTTTCGCCCAGGTGTGCACCGCGTGCACCATCGATTTGACTTCGGTGCACTGTTACAATCCTTTGTTGGAGCATTGTTCGAACAACATTCACGGGGTTTCAAAATAAAATAAAATTTTTGTTGCGTATGATTTAAAATATGAAAAAAAAATTCGGTATATGAATAGTGTCTTGGGGAACATGTTTTGTAAGGAACACTGATGCGTCTTGCCATTTGACATGTGTAGATGGCTAGTCGCGGAGAAGGGCGTGAGGTACGTCCGGTCTTTGATCGAGCACAATAGGCTTTTATCAGCGGGCCTTTCTTTGAGACCATGGCGAGGATTGCAAGTTTGCTACCTTTCTTGCGAAGCTAAGCGCGAGTTGAGATAGGGAGTGCGAGTCACCTCAGGAAATTCGAGTCCCGTCATCCTCTCTTACTTTCATAGGTGGAGGGCGATGGTGTGAACCATTGGTTTTGCGGAGTTGAAAATATTGGAGCGATGGAATTTTCAGTCGATGGATGAGTGACTGCATTCAGTGCGAAGCGAAACAGTATGAGGTGGGCGGTGAAGACCTCTACAGGGACTAGAAGCGATGACATGGGCGAGTTCTGAAACGTTCATGGGCAAGTATTTTCAGGCCTTTGCTAGACATGCAAGGCCCAAGAGTTCCTGGGCGGCGGGAGCGATGTGATGGGTATGTGGCGGATTCACGAGTTGACACGTTTTAGTGATGATATTGTGTGGCGCGGACATGGCGAGTCGGGAGGTTTGAGGTCAATTTGGAATTGTCCATTACGGGAATAAGTGAGGCCGCCACCACAAGACATGGACCATGGTGAACGACCTTAACCATAGAGAAAGAGATAGAGGATGCACGAGTGTCAGAAACGCGGATGCTAGTGAGAAGAGGGAGGATCAACCTTCTTCTAGTTCGAGGAAGAGGCAGAAGACTTCTGCTTCACACGACTTTCAGGACCAGGGCCAGGATGGGGCATTTAGTCAAGCAGGGCAAACGATATGTTATTTCTGCCAACAGCCTAGGCATGTGAGACGGGATTGCCCCCGAGAACGGGATCCGGGATTTTGGGGACGGCCTGATCCCAGGTTAAGGTGAGAGATACGAGTTCATTCCTCCACACCACAGTATGGAGTCGGAGGAATCGAGTTTCCGATCCTTGAGGTGCTATACACATGCACCTTAGACTTAGATGGGCCGAAGAGAGGCTAGAGTGTGGGTCGAGGAGTTGGGGACGTGGCTCCACAGTCGGGGACTTAGTCGAGCGGTGAGCGATATCATTATTCTGCTGACATCTTGGGTATGGGCGACCTTGTTGTCTGAGGCAAGGTCTCTACATGGTACTACGAGGTTGAACATTGGCGGGCTTGTTTGGATATCTGGTCACGTTCTGCTCTTGCTTGTGGCAGGTAGCGTTTAAGTGGATGCATCGTATTCATTCATTATTACATCTTGTGATAGAATCAAGCTTGGAGATCGAGGCCTCTGAAAGTGATTTGTATGGATGTTTCCCACCTGTAACTGGGTGAGGTTGTTTAATAGGTTAGGATTATGAGTCAGAGGTCTCCGAGATTCTGCTCATGGTGGACCCCCGGGGGATCGCATCGAGTCGGGTGTGGGTGCACGGTGACATCGCATCGAGTCGGGGTATGGGTGCACGGTATGGTCATTCACCACTCTTGGTGGGTGTGGGTTGGGATCTTTGGGACTCGATCGATGAAGACCCATAGTTCAAATCGGGAAATGAGAATGTTGGCCCAATGTGTGTTCAGGCGAAGTAAGAAGGGGTGTTAATCCCCTCAGGTGAAAAAGCCTGGAGTTAGGGTGAAGGAGACCCGCGGTAGTATCTGAAAGGTCATGTGGGTGTAAGGGCCAGTGAAGATATCCGGAAATTTACGTGTGGAGTGTAAGAGACGTGGAATGTCAGGAAATTTACGTGTGGGTGTAAGAGACCCGTGGAAATATCCAGAATTTCTGTGTGGGTGTGAGAGACCCATGGAGATATCCAGAATTTCTATGTGGGTGTGAGAGACCCGTGGAGATATCCAGAATTTCTGTGTGGATGTAAGAGACTTGTAGTGTAGGCCGAAAAGTTCTGTTGCCTGAGAGAGAAAACACACGGTCATGGTTATCACGTAGACTTAGAGTTGGGTGATAGAGTCGGGCGGCTCGAGGCCCGGCTGGGATTGTAGTTACCACATTGGAAAATTACGTCGGGTGTTGGTGGCCCGTGAGGGCTCGGTATATGGATGTCATTCATGGCCACGGATTAAAAATTGTGACCCTATTGATTGTAGTGATTGTGACGAAGGTCGGCGTTTACCTGGCGAGGATTGTATAGGGTTACATATACGCATGCTTGGTTGGAGGAAACATTTGTTGAATATCTTGAAACCCCGAGAATCATTTTACGAAAAAATGGCCAAATGTGTTTAGTTAAAATCTGAAAATTTTCTCGATCTGAGATGATGAAACGGACTTCACGGGTTGGAATTGTCTCGCAAATCTAGCTACTACGTCAATTTAGGTAGTCAAGACGGTCGAAATTGCATGTTTTAGATGGCGAGCATAGTGCGGGGACACTTGGCACATTTGAGGTGGATCACGGTGTGCAACATGTCAGGTGCAGGGTCCAGTCAACGAGCTGAGTGTGGGGCCGTGGACATGTGGCACCTCTGGTGGATAAATCAAAGTTGGTGGATTAAATGGATAAGGCCAGTCTCTGACGATTAGAACTTGACCAGTGACATGTGAGGAGACCAAAAGAAGACATCTTCTTCTCTCATTTTGGCCTATACGTGCGGTGGGAGAGGGGAGAAACGATTTTGAAAATGGAGGTTTTAGAGAGAAAGTCGACTTCTCTACAGATTTCCAGTGTTGAGGCAGTGGTTCTGTGGGTAAGAAGCGAAGTTGATGCAGCGGTAAAGGCTACGCGTGGGCATCGGTTTTGGGATTTCGGCGACTCAGGAAGTGAGGGTTTTCTCACTTGATTTAATCCCTTGCAAGAGCTTTGTTAATGCTTTAGGTGGTGTGAGGCGTGAGATGTCGTTTGGTTGGTCGAAACGAGATGCAGAAATCTTTGAAATTTAGGACTATTTTAGAGCGGTTAGGGGCTGGTCTGATGAATCCATGTGTTATAATTTATGCAATAATTTATGGTTTGGGTGGTAGAAATGGCCATGGATTTCGGTTCCACAAAGTGGAAACCGTCTTGGAAGGGCTGCCTTGCTCCGAGTTTGGGATTTGTTAAAAACAGTCCTGGTTTGCATGATTGGACCATAAATGTCCATGTGTTATTTGCATGAAATTTCTTGAAATGAATGGCTTGAATTATGTAGAAAGAAATTGTTAATGCATGAAAAATTTAGTGTGTTAACATGAGTGTTTGAATTATATAAAATATAATTGTGTGAGAGCCATTAGATTAAGTTGGACCAATTAGCCCGTATGAATAATTTTTATGTTGTATGAATAAATAACATGGTATGTATGTATGAATTTTCGGTATATGCATGACGGATTGATATATTGGCATGTGTTGGATGAAAATGGCATGATGCATTTCATATGCACCGAGGTAACCTATATCAATAGGTGTTAGTGCATGACATGGAAGAAAAATGAAAATGGTTGTAGAAGAGGAATTTGAGGAAGATTTTAGAAGGTGTTTTGGAGAGTTGTCCAACAGTTCATCTCGGAGCCGGACCCATGACTATTTCGGAGGATTACCCAGCAATTCACCTCGGAGGGTTGTCGAATAGATTTTACCGAAACTCGGTAGTATGTTTTCGAGAACAAAAATCTTTTGTTTTGAAAATGATGTTTTCTCACTCTTGGCTTAGGCATGCGTGAGGGAGTTAGTGAGGGCTCGAAAATGGGAAAGGGTGAGTCACATTCTCATCCATTTAATGTAGACATTTGAGTAGGAACATACATGTTTTACTTGAGTGTGTTTGGTTGCCATTACATGTGCACTTAGGTGGGGAGTAACCCATGTAGGAGATTATCACTACTAGGCATTGCTCACCCTGTCGAGTGATCATTATTACAGGTACAGGGAGTGTTCGGGAGGACGACGCTCACTAGAGGCCACTTTTGAGAAGAAAGCCGGATTGTGGCTTTGATTTGTAAAACATGTATTAGAATTCTAAATTTTAATATATGTTTTGTATTAAGAGTGTAATTAACTCTTGAACTATTGTAATATAGTTGGTTAGACTTTGGTGAGTATTGATGTATGGGCCAAAGTGGCCATTTTTACTCATGTATGGGTCTCATGACATGAGACAGTTTCATAGTTGATGGTTGTAGGACTAGGGATGAGTGTAACATACTACTATATATATATATCTTGAACATGGAATAGAAGCATAAAGATGCTTATATATTAAAGAATTAAGTAATCCTAAAAGTTGAAGTTCTTTTGAGCAGTCATTTCATACGTGGAAATAGATTCTGCAAAAATCTTCTATCACGGACTGACAAATTAAAAGGGCGAGTGGAAATTCTTTTGGCTGAGTGTATAAAGAAAAATTAATTTAGTAGGAAGGAAGTGACCCGATCATAATTAGATGGTGTGCAGCTAGCAATTGAGCTTGAGCCCGTTGGGGTGGCAAACCGACGAAGTGGGCGAACCACGATACCATTTTGTTGGCTGAAAAGCGAGATTAAAATTTGGCCCGATCGGATTAACCGTTGGGCCAAGCGAAGTCTATCAGGATGGGCTGTGATTTGAAAAATTGGCAAAAAACCCCTTTGCTTATCCGGTTATCACTTATTCTTCAGCCTGAACTCTTTTGGTTTTGGCTTTTTGCAAAACCCCGAGCTCTTCTTCTCCTTCTCAGTTCTTGACATAGGCCTCCAACGAACCACCTCCTCGACGACGATCCTCCAAGTATTTTTCTTGTCTTCTTCTTCATCTAATTCTGATCCAGTGAGGCAGTGATTCTCTTCCTCTATATTTGTTTTCCTCATAATCGTTTTCTAGGTAAAAAAAATCATCACTTTTGCTTCAATTTTTTTCGTTTGATCTTTTTTTTTTTGAAACATAAATCTTAATCTTATAATGCTTTATTTATTTGATGCTAAATGGGTAGCGCTGGTATGGCTTCATCTCGACTTAGGGCGATTGGATATGAATAGAGTTATGTTTGGTTTAAGATTTAGGCAGTAAAATTGATAGGGTGTTTTTTTTAAGTATTGTTATTGTTGCTTGTTGCTGTTGGTTGTTACTGTTGGTAGAGTTCATGCATTGAGTTCTGAAGATAATATATTTCGAGTTTTAGAAGAAATGATGAAAATAAAATAAACCTAGTTTTGAGAATAAAAACTAGTTTTGACTATCAATCCTATTCGAGAATAAAACGGTTTTTGAATAAAACCAACACCGAATAAAAACCAGTTTTTCACGTAAAAATGGTTTTTGCAATAAAACCATTTTTTAACCGATTTTTGTTCTTGACGCTCTTGTTCTCCCCTGTTCTTGTTTTGAGCCAAAAGCGATTTAAAAACGGGTTCATGTTTTGTTAGGGAATGTTTGTTTAGTGTTATTGAAAATAGGTTTCATGTTTTTAAGAAAAAAAAGAAGGAACCAAACTTGTTCGTGTTCTTCCATGTTCTTGTGTTTTCAGAAATAGTGAAGCACAGGCAGCCAGATAGAACAATATCAATGTAATTTGTAATAAGTTGAGATTTTGATAGTGAAAAGTAAACTAGATCTGCGATAAATCACTGTGGTAGGTTGTAGAAGTATTCTATAATTAAAATCATACTTACAATCACTTAAGCCACATGAGTATTTTCTATGAGCAACTTTTTCCTTTCTATTTAACTTAAAATGAATATAAATCTTTAATTAGTCTAAAATATTCATAAAAGGAGTGCAAGAATTAGTAGTGATGTTGGGAAAGAAGTTGTTGCTAAGAAAGTTCGGAATAATACCTCTGAGGTGTGGAATAGTTATGAAAAGATTGGTGTAGTAGATGGCGTGGAAAAATGGAAATGCAAGGGTTGTGGAAGGCTTTATACTTGTAATTGAATAATGATTCACCATTAAGATGTCATGTCGAAAAGTGTCATTTGATTCCTAAATACAATGATGTGGGTGCGTGTTGGTTGGCCAGTTCTACAGGGCGTTGAGGTCTCGGAAACTTAATCATAAGGTATCGAGATGCACTCTCTGAATGTGTTATAATGCATGATCTTCCATTTGGCTATCTTTGAGTATGAAGGAGTTTGGGTAGTGAATAGGAGAGTTTTGAATCACGATTTCAAACCTATTAGTAGAAGCTCTTGCTAAGGTTGATTGTTGGAATGTCTTTGGTGAAAAAAAAGCTAAAAGAGCATATTGGCTAATATTGGCAGTGAATTTGTTTAACCGATGTATGGACTCATGTAACTACTGAAATTTTGACCATGTTGCTCATTATGTTGTGAGTGGGAAGTTAAATAGTAATTACTTTGCATTTTGTGAGTTAGAGAGTATAGGGATTATGGGAAAGGTATTTGGGTGGCAAAGACAGTGTAAACAGGAAATTCGAATTTCTTTGAGAAATAGTAAAACGGTAATTTCGGTCAAAAATCCGGAAATTTTTTTAGATCTTGGATGACCAAGCGGTTCAAGGTTAGATGTTACTTGAAATCTAGCTACCATTAAATTCCAGGCGATTCCAGAGCTGCGTTTTGAGGCATCGAGAGTGACTCGTGACACGTGGTAGGCGTTGAGTGGCTCACATTGAGCCACATGTCAAGTTGTGAGTAAGTCAAAGGCAAGAGCCTAATGGGGCCCATGTGGACATGTGGCATCTTATAAATGGGAAGGAAATCCACTATTAAGGATAAGGTGATAAAGGGGAAATCCAAGGAGCCACTAGTGTGACCTGGCGTAGATGGAGACAACTCTCTGTTATTGACGGTGGTTAGGAGAGAAAGGGGAAGAGAAAAAAGGGAGAGAGTAAAGCTCTCACTTCTCACAGATTTTCAGAGCGATCGGTCCTTCGTCGGCGAGCCAAAGGCAAAATTGATCCCCACTTCTGAAAGGCTAGCGTGGTCTGCGGGATTGTGGGTTTGGCGATTTCCAGGGGTAGGAGTCTTCTCTAATTGGATATTTCTTATCAAAATCCATGAAAATGGTTTGTTTTTTGGAGTTGAGCTATAGTGTTGTGTTTTGATTCCCAGTGGGGCCAGAAGGCTTAATGAGAAGTTGTCCTTGGAGTACATCATGTTGGATATGGAATTGTTTGCACAATTCGAGGTTTATTTTGGGTGAAGTCGATCCGTGCGTATTTGCTTATATTGACTGCTTGGAATGAATAGCATGTATTGTTTGTGAAGAATGAAATTATGCATGCTGATGTTTTAACATGATTGTTGGTGCCTGTGGATTATAATGATTATGACCATTAGTGGAATATAGGTGGCATGATTAAAATTATGACATATGCATATTGGTGGTCTTGGGAGAAATTGTGATGTTGAATTCACCATTCTTGGAGATAGGTATGATAGACTCGGAAATGGGACAACGTCGAGTGAACCCACAGTCCATAATTAGAAACAACAAATAAATAATAATAAAAAATCGTGTGTTGGTGACGAGTGATCCATTTACTTCTGATAGGGTGATCAGAATCAACAAAATTTATATCCTATATTCCTCCTCTGCCATAGTCAAGCTACTGCGATATAGGTCTGGTCGAACACGGGGATGGGTTTTGATCGCGAATGATTAGTATCGCGATTGAAAATGGTGAGGCTTTCATTTGGATTTTGGATTTTCATTAAAAAGTGTGGGTGTTGTTGTCACTTAAATTTAGTGAAAGCGGCTTAAAATGAGGTGTAGAGAGACCTTGAAGGCTTGGGTCACTAGCTTGATAAGTAAGTGTATTCTCGGGTTATTTCCTCGCATTAGGGCAAATGACATATAGTCTGTGGCGGATCTTTTGTTTTAAAACCAACCATAAAACATTCTGCCAGACAGCATTTGCGAGCGTTTCAATGTTCCGGTAGAAACATAGCATTTAACTTTAATTTGGGTGACATTAAATGATCAAGACTGATTGTATATATTAAAATTTCTTGAACCACAAAAGCATGAGTATTGACGAAAAACACGTTAAATAAGTCAGCCCTGGTTGGAAAGTTTGAAACACATAAATACGTGCTGCTCCATTCACGAGAGGAACACACAATGGGACCCCATTAATAACCTAGCGACCTGTTTAAGGTTTTTTGAGAACTGGCAACATCCCTTGAGTTGTCATCCTCGGGGTGTGTTTGGCGGTCGAAATGAGAGAGAAAGAAGAGGAGAAAGAAGCGCAACGTAAAATGAAAAGTTGCGTGGTTCAGGTGAATGAACAAGTTAGGGTTCTGAAAAGTTATAAGGTGGCTTATATAGCCATCTGAGAATGAAATACCAAAAATACAAAATTATGTAGTTGCATTAGGGATAGTGGAATTATACAAGCAGGTCGTTTGGATCAAAATCGAGAGAAAGCGACCAATTTCGGTATGCATAGTGAATTTGCATTGTCATAGCGAAAATTATGGACGATAATGAAATTTGAATTTATGGCTATACGTTATCTTCGCTATGATGCGATTTTTCGTTATGATGGCAATTTTAGCTATCGCATAAGCGAAGTATGCCATAGCGAAATTTAAGCTGGGATTGCGAAATTTTGTATGGTTCTTGGCTTCATGTCTTGCGAGTACCATTTATGTGATGATCGAAAAACTCATGAGATTTTTAATCCATTTTTCTGAGTTTATAATGAGAATAACGTTGAATTGTTGGCAGAAAACCGATAATTGAATCAAATTCCGATTGCGGAGGAAAATCTGACGAAAATCAAATTTTAGCAAAAATCATAAAGAAATCGACCTGTACGATGAATTGAAGTCAGCTGGAAATTAAGCGTCGGCGAAGTGGGTTCGACAATTGATCCGACGTAACCAATTTTGGCTTTAAAGAAGAGGCGAAGAGTGAACAAGTGAAGTCGTGACCTGAAGAAGGAAGTTGAGACAAAATATGACTTGGTGAGATTGAAAGCGGTCAGTCTGAGTTCATGTTGCGACATCATTGCGATGTCGCGACGCAGAGATAAATGATGTCGTGATACCATGATGAGGTTGCGACAAGATGTCTGAAACCCACGAAACGACCTTCTCGAGTAAAAGAAGTCATGACTAATTTTGAAGAAGGACATGTGTGAGTATGACGGTAATGAAAGAATAACACGAGTCGTGGCGAAACTCCCAATCGAGTGACCGAGAATTAATGAAGAAGCGAGACATGATCTTTAGCGAACATTGGTCGCGACGGAACAACGATGAGCATGGAGTCGTGACCTTTGAACCTGAAGTTCAAATGAAAAGATTTTCCGAGGAAATGAACATAAGTGGCGGTTAGAACAACTAGGATATCAAACAGATCGAAGATGTGACATAGGTTAGAGGAATCCCTTGTTGCTCCAAAGTACAAAATATTATGATGCGTGACATGGATTGAGTGAATTGGCGATCGATTCCCAATGAAAGAAGATCGCTGACGTCAGCAGCCCACGGTAGTATTCATGACATCATTCTGCTTTGATTGCGACATCATTGTGTAAAATCATATCGAATGGCGAAGACAGTCACGACGAAAAGCTTCCCGACATCAAAGAACCATAGCATAACGGCAAGTCGCGGCGTATGATTGAAGTCGCGACCTCAAAAGATCTCACAATACAGAAAGGTGAAGTCGCGACGTCATTGGTGATGGTAGCGGTCGAAGAGGGTATGGCGTCATTTTGCAGTCGCGACGCCAGTTGAGGGTGTTAAATGCAAGTCGCTACGGATAAAAGCAAACGGGCGAGCGAAAAAGCGAAGTCGCGGCGTATGATTGAAGTCGCGACCTAAAGAGATCGATGCATAAAAGGTGAAGTCGCGTATGATTGAGCGCGACGCCAAGCGACTCATAACGGTGAAATTGCGGCGTGAAAGAGTGCGCGACATCGAGTGGTGCGTCACAGTGATCGCGTATGAACAAACAAATGGGCGTTGTGCTGAAATCCTGGTAGGTGCATGGTTGGGAGCCAAACTTCGAACTATAATAGCGGTGCTCTTGAAAGCGACGCGTGACGAGCGAGAAATTAAGGCGTGAAGGCTCGTGTATTACACAATTTCTTTGTTTCTTTTCTCTTTTGTTTTGTTGTTATTTGAGACAGATTAAATGAATTAATTCTTTTCATTTGAATTTGCGGATCACGGATGTTAGTTGTTGAAGTTGAAGAATTTGAATCAGAATATTATTTCTTTAAAATTCTTACTGGTTTGTTTGAAATCTAACTAAATTTTGGAGTCGAACTTCCCGAGTTTTGATTCTGTTAGTTCTTTTGATGACCCTCTAGTTAGTGTAATGAAGTAATTTAGAAACCCATTAGTTGAAATTACTGGTGGTAGAATTTATCTTTTGGCCCGCCGTTATAGAGTCTCTTGAACCCAGTCTTGAATCTACTTCTTTGGTTTTGTTTATTGTTGTATCTGATCGAATATTAGTGTCACATGCACATGGGATTGTTTCATACTCACGATTTCGGGAGGCCCTCACGGTGACGGGAGAAGGCATTCGAGAGTATTGAACAATATCTGAGGGGTATGAGAACTAATAATGGGGATCTAATAGACTTTGTATGATTATATTAGATAAATCTTCAGCTTCCTCACTTGAAGGCGCAAGAATATAAGGTTGAATGACTTATCAAGTTAAAAATGACAGAGGTTCACCTCGGTCGACAGTAAATTCAATCTGGTGTTGCTGAGATCAGCTCAAAGGAAGAAAAAATGTTGTTCCCATTTGCGAAATATGACGATATGGTATGCCATTCATGCTTTTCTATGTTGATACTGAGTTGATCCGCCAATGAATGGCGAAGCGAAAGAAAACCACCATTCAGTAATGAATTAAAAATGAATTATCCAAATCTACTAACTGTGAAGTGGCGAGGAAGATGGATGATGATAACGGTGGAGAGAATCACATGGCATTAGATTTCATGGGCGGATTCTCAATCAGGTTCATCAAAATAAGGACCCTAGAATATCTATGAGGGTAATGTTTTGTATGGTTGTATTTCTGTATATAACAATAATGACAGTCTATTCTTTTTCTTCACTTTTATTTGTTTAAGCATTATTATTTTGTTATAGTTTAAATATCTTTATTATTCATTATTTAAAAGGTTGCTATGGATATATCAATTGCAAATCATACGTCCAAAATAGTATAGAGCTTGAGTAGTCGGGGTAGTTGATTGAGAATTCTTGAGATCTGCATTGGGATTGATATACGGACTTAAATCCACTTTATTACATACGTTTGATGTATAACACATGAATCATGGATCAAAACCAGAAAGAAATTTATCTACTCTTAAGAAGCAGCTTTTAATCATTATAATTGTGAAATATAACCAAACGACTTCATGGGTATTATTCTTTGAGGACTGAACAAATAAGATCCTTTGGTAATAAATATGTAATTTATATATGTCTTTTTGGTCCATTATGAACAAGTTTTCTTTTAGGCGCGTTCTTTGAGGATCGAAAAAATTAAATTGATCAATATTCATTGAAAGAAGAAATACTAATTTGACATTTTTAGAAAAGAACAAATAGCTTTTCAAGCGGTGACTACGTGATGCTAATTTTGCTAAGCCATGAAATGTTGTTTATAGGTTTGATAATCCTATTAATATGAGTATGCGCATTGGAAAAGCATTTAATGCATGGAAACGGGGATCCGACCTAATTCAGTGATTAATGCGAATTGAAGCGTGGGGAAGGCTTAGAAAGACTAAAAAAAGAGCAGAAAAGCATGATATAGGAAGAAGATGTGACCCAAACGAGAAGAGCAGAGGACATGTGAGAGGCTGTGCAGTACATTGATTTCTGGAGGCCTATTATTCAAGAAGAGTATTACGAGAGCGGAGAGAGCTACAGGTGGATGCAAACAATTTTGGTACAAGCCGATGTAATTCTGGTGGTTCAATGACATCGGTTTCTTGGTCATCCCAGAAGACCAGGCACCTGGGAGATTGCGGGATGGCTAATCCTGGTGGGCGACGGTGTGGGAACCAGAGGTGATAAAACTACATCTCTTCCCATTGCTGAAGGAGATATTGCGGCCACATGGTATGAATCATTTACCATATGGATCTGATGATGCCGGAAGAGTTGGTGAAACCTTGACGATTCTTTCCCAATCTCTCTTGAGAGAAGCGAAGATAATTGTGTATTCAACCGGGGAAGATGAGAGCACATTATGTAAACTTGGGAAAGATTCAAGATTGATGAAGAGGTGCCAATGCATGGAATGAACTTGAAGACCAGGATGGATACTAATTATCCAGCTGATGATGCATCAGATTATTACTCGATGCTTCATCTTTTGTCTTAGATGCTGGAGCATTCAAGCGAAAAAGTCTTTGAAGAATGAATCGATGAGGTTTGGCTTAGTAATATGAAGCACCGTGCGGGTTTTCAAGGGTAAATGCATGGAGAAAGTTATGGCGGCGGTGACGCCATAGGCTAAGTTGAATCTTGAAGGCCTGGATGGATGATGAGAGGAAGATACTGCTCTGTGGAAATGACGGTGAAAAGGTGAGAAGGATGTTGATGTGCCAGCGAGAATTCTTATGGGTCTTGAGGAGGTTAAGTCGTGACGACAAAGTTTGTCATTTCAAGCCAAATCCTGGCACTGCCCGGCCTGCTACGATCTAGCCAAGAACCATGAAATTCATATGGTGGAGGGCATTATGGCCCAGCGGACTGTATCTCGACAAGACCATCAGCAGCCACAAGGTTCCAGCGGCGGCAACAAGGAAGTGAGGGCGAAATGAATGCCGGGTGGAGAGCCAATGGCTGAGGAACAAATCTTTGCGGTTCATGGGATAACAAGGAGAGCTGTCTGATTCCATGATCAGCTTCTCACGACTTGGAAACTTTCAGTGGTACTGAATATTGAAAGAATGCTGGTGCTTGAAAGAATGCAAGAACCACAGTAGAGAAGCGATTATTTTGAATATCTTAATCGAGAACAAGGGAACATTCCACAGTGACACAGAAAAGACACGAGGCTGGCAGCAATTCAGTTTGAAGTGGGAAGGATTTGGCAATAACTGAGAAAGACAGATAAACGAAGAAATTGAGAAAAAAAGAGGGCGAAGAAGAAGAAACGGCTGATTGAGCGAGATGAAGGAAGAAATGACCGAAGAAGAAGTACCGACATGCTCCTACGTTACCATTCCACGAGAGACTTGAAGTCAAAGAAAACCGATTTTAAATTCTTGTAGATGTACGAAAGTAAATAAATCCATTCTGAGAGGTGATGGTCAATGCCTCTTTATGCAAGAATTACGAAGGAAGTCTTGACGAAAAAGAAAGACGGCGAGGGCCTGGTAACGTTTGGCTGTGCCGGTGCCATTATCCAACGAGCCGATGCGAGATGAAAATGCAGCGGTTTCGCTGCCACTAATTCTGGGGAAGCAGGTTAACTTTGCATGTGACTTTGAGCAGAAATGTAATTTGATCACCTCTATAGGTTGTCTTGAAGACGGTTTGGGAACTAACCCCGACAATTACTACGGATAGGCGATGGTGATAGCACGACGGAGGGCATTGCGGAAGATATTCTCGTCAGGGTTGGGAAATTCATTTCGGTGGATTTTAACATCATGCGGATGGGATCCTGCATTTCTGCGGGAGAACCTTTCTTAGCGACAAAAGGCATAACGATTGACGTCACGAAGAAAGGTAGTGACACCTCGAGTTGGGGAATGAAGCGATTGCGTTTTAATAAATACAATAGTGCCGGAACATCTGTGGGAGAGGCGGTTGCATGTTTGTAAAAGCGTAGCCTTCACCGATGATGAAGTGAATTACGATTGTATCATTAAAACTTTGTATCAATGAAGTGAGATGAATTTTTCGGTACCGAGAGCTTTTATTGTGAAGTTACGCCTTGAATTTGTTTAATAATGAAGCGATCCTCAGTATAAATGAAACGTTGATCGAGATGAAGTGAAGCGACGAACCTGCAATGACTACGTGATGAGGAAACTAGTGCAGAGGTTAACATTGAAGGAGTTACTTGATCATTTGAAATATGAGTTTTAGAGCAGAAAAGGAAAAACCGAGTTATCCTGCTCGGTACGTGGTAGAAGTGAAGCGAAAGTTCTTTGGTAGTACGAAAGAAAATCTGAGGAAGCGATTGCTTGGTCGATTGAAGATCTGAAGGGTATCGGTCCCTACATTTGCTTCACATGAAAATATTCTTTGGAAGATATCTAACACTGTTGAGCATGAAGGAAATTTGAACCCAGTCATGAAAGAAGTTGTCGAAAAGTTAAATAGTTAAATGCATGTTTGCATATATGCTATATCAGACAGTTCTTAGGTAAGCCGGTACATGTGTGGTTCCCGAGAAGGTGGATTCAGCATGTCGAAATGAAAAAGAATGAACTTATTCCTACAGGCGTGACGAGGGATGGAGGTTTGTATCGACTTCTGGTGAATCTTTGCAACGAGAAAGGATCATTTTCCCTACCTTTCGCCGATCGTGGAAATGGATAGGGTTAAAGCGGGACACCCTCATTTTGTTTTTTCTTGATATGGATACTCTGGATATAATCTTGAATAGCTATTGCACTTGAAGATCGAGAAAACAGCTTTTACATGCCCATTTGGTGCGTTTTTAGAAAGATACCATTTTGGTACACGTGTAATGCTCTATTACCTTCAGATGCATGATGTGCATGATATTTTAAATATAGTAGAAGTTATGGAGATCTTCATGGATAGATTTTACAGTGTGGATCAGTTTTTGAACAATGCACACGCCAACACAGGAGCCCAGTACTTCCCCAAGGTCTGAAGCAAAATCTTTCTGAATTGGGAAAAATGTCATTTATGGTTACAAAGGGTTGTCTTGGGGCACATGGTTTTAACGACGGGGCTTGGTAGACCCGAGCAAAGTTTCAATTATAAGAGACCTAATGCCACCCACTACAGTCAAGGGAATCAAAAGTTTCTTAGGACATGCGGGATTTTTATAGAAGATTTATCGAATTTCTCAAAAGAATTGCTAGACACTATGCGAGATTCTTTGGAGAAAGATAATAAGTTTTATTTTGATGAATCATGCGAGGAAAGCATTGAAGAAATCAAATCCGTACTAGTGGAAGCTCCCCATCATGCGAAACCGATTGGAGTGAGAGAATTTGAGATCATGTGTGATGCGATTGATTTCTGCTGATGGGGCGTATTGGAACGAAGATGAAAAAGTGAGGCCATCTACTATGCTAGCAAAACCTTTAATGAAGCCGCAGAAAATTGCTCTACTGCGAAAAGGAGATCTTTGTAATAGTGTTTGCATGAAAAATTCGATTACCTCATTATTTTGGAGATCGATATTTTGTATATATTTGATCATCAGACAATTAAATATTTAATGGCAAGAAGGAAGCAAAGCTAAGATCGGGTGGTATTATTGTTGTGAATTTGATTTAGAAATTAAAGACAAGAAGCGTGTTAATGTGATGGCGATCACTTGTCAGTGAATGAACCTTTGTCTGAAAAAGGAAGAAATAGCGGAAAATTTTCCGGATGAAGCGTTATTAATTTGTCCTCCAATCTGGTATCTTGATATTGTGAATTTCCTTAGCTTGTGGAATTAACGCACCAGAATTGTTTCTGTGAGAGAAAAAGGTTAAGGGCGATAGCCAGTGCACTACATCCAGGATAGATCCATATTTGTTTAAAAGAGGAGGCGTCGATTATAAGGAGATGTATGTACGAAGAAAGTGTTTCAGCAGATTTTACAAGAATGTCATGCATCACTATGGAGGACACTTTGCGGAGATAAAACAGCCTGAGAATTCCGGTGAGTTTTGCGGCCTGATTTTTAAGGTATTATTTTGAATGGGTAAAGTTATTGTGATCAATGCGAATGGGAAATATCCAATGAAAGGCATGAGGCGTCCTATGAGAATTATCTTGGTGGTGCAATTGTTTGATGTATGGGGAATAGATTTTATGGGGCCTTTTCCAGTTTCATTTGAAATATACATACTCTAAACATGGATATGCTATCAAAAAATGGGTAGAAACGGCGACATCCTAGAATGATGCAATCTGATTTGTGGGGTTTTACAAGAAATATTCTTAGCAGTTTGGGACACAGAACTATAGTGAAGTGGAGGAAGCCGTGCATAAATAAGGTGTTTGACAAACTCATGAGCGAATATGGTATCAAACACATTATGAGCTTAACATCATCCTCAAACAAATGGTATTTGAAATTCCAGCGAAATAAAAGAAAATTACGGAAAAGGCGTGAGTTAGCGGGAAAAGATTGGTCTTTGAAGCTTGATGATGCATTATGGGCCTCTGAATTTGCGCTCCCATTGGAATGTCCCCATACAGACTTGTCTTTGGAAGGCTCCATGTCATCTCCCTCCTGTTTGAAATACAAAACCATGTGGGCGTGGCTTGGTGAAGACCGTTTAAGATTGCAAAGGAAGAGAGACTTCTCGGCCTAAATGTTGGAGCGAAACAAAGCCTATGATGCGAATATACGAGACGAAATGAAAGAAATAGCATGATCAAAGGTTAAGAGGAAGAGTTCGAGAGCGGGGATAAGGTCTTGTTGTTTAACTCCAGATTAAGATTATTTTAGGGAAAATTGAAATCAAAATGGAGTAGACCGTATACGATGGTGTCAAATACTATCTTTGGGTAAATAACACTGGTGATCTTGGAAGAATTGAAGTTAATGGCGAGTGGCTCTTATCTCGTGAGGGGAGGAGAAAGAAAAGGAAGAACTCCGGTGAATTGAGGAGAGAAAGCTTAAAACGACTAGTCGACTAAAGACTGGCAGAACCAGCAACTCATGGGAGGCAACCCATATAGATTTTTAATTTCTTTATAGACTTGAAATTTTTTTTTTTTTTTATTCGTTTTGAAAATTTTGAGTTCGATAAAGATTTGTTGAAATTTCTAGGTTAGTACTAGATTAATTTAATCCTTTTTTGGAATTGTTACAATATGCGGGATGTAAGAATCAGTAGCTCGGCCGAGAAGGGAACAAACTCGAGGACCTCGATAACTACGGGACGGAAGCGGCTGAAGAAAGGG
The DNA here is from genome assembly GCA_016808115.1 of Tetrastigma voinierianum. Taxonomy (NCBI): domain Eukaryota; kingdom Viridiplantae; phylum Streptophyta; class Magnoliopsida; order Vitales; family Vitaceae; genus Tetrastigma; species Tetrastigma voinierianum. The sequence continues at coordinate 90,725 of JAEQBH010007755.1, read as the reverse complement.
AGACTTTTCTCCTACATAAATTCTGTGAAAATTGAATAGAATACATTTTGAATTGTTGTGTGGAACAGTTAAATAGATGCTAGAATGTACAAATTAATAAGGAGTGAAAATTTGATGCGATCATCAAATTTACATGTCTTGATTCAAATTAGCGACTAGATTTTATGTCGTGACCAGTTGAAATTCGCAACTTAGTCGATGCGAAGGAAGAACAAGAGATACGGTAGAAACCAAAAGTTATGTCGCGAGCATAAATTGAAGTGTGACATAAATTGAGGTTCGCGACGAACCCAGTCGCGATAAGAACCATTCCTTGAAAAAGTGGTGAGGTCGCGACCAACTCAACTATGTCATCAAATACACGATGTCGCTGACGATGATAACTTGTCCTCCCATAGTTTACTTATGTCGTGACAAAAGCGAAGAATAAATGGCGACATAAGGAAGGCCAAGTATGCAGTGGGTAGTTTTTAATTTTGCTAAATTTAATGGCCCGGCCTGCTGATCAGCGGCTTGAAGTTAAAGTATGACAAACACAAATAAATGAAGTAATAAAGAGCCCACAATAATAATTGAATTGCAACCATTGAGAAACTCCCTCCACTACCATCTCTTTCCTTGAAGAAAATACAACCTTTCATCTTTGCATATTCTCTGGTTCTCAATTCTTGCAAACCCTAAATCCGAACTTCTTCCTAAAAACATACGATTTCTCACAATGGGCGAACCTTCAACCCTCATCCAAATGCGAGGTAAATCATGGAGGTATCTCGGACCGAAGGAGAAGTTCATCTCGGAACTGAAAGGGAGAACAGGCCATCGGAACAACCAGAAGTTCAACCCGATTCTGAGCGACGAGGAGAAAAAGGGAAGAAAGAATGTGAAGGAAGGCGAGTTCATCTCGGAAAGCTTTATCCATGCAGGAAATCTTTGAAAGGATTTGTAGGAGAAGAGGCTTGACCAACTCATCTCTCCTTTGGAAGAATTAATAGAGCAAAGGTTGGGGAGAAGTGCCAAACATAAAGAATCGGATTTATCGTGTCGTCGAGAATTTTCTCCAATGCGGTTGGGAGGAAGGAGAACTCAGTTTATGTCAGAGGAGTTTGGGTGCCTTATGGAGCGAAGACCATTAATGAAATGTATGGAATGGAAGGGTAGAAGAATGGATCAAAATTCAAGAAGTTGATGAACAACCCTAACCGTGAGAAGATTGCGAGAAAATTAACCAGGCCGGTAAGGCGATGGAAGAAAGGAAAAGGAAGCGAGACCACAAGCGGGAGATTTGACGAGAAAGAGGCAAAGTGTGGTTTTACTTCCTAGCATGTATGGTCCTACCAGCACGTGCACGATAAGAGAACAAGAAGCAATCCTTCTCTATGCTATCTTTGAAGGGAGTGAGATTGATCTTTGGAACGATTATTGAAAATTCTATAATGAGGTATCTGAAGGTAATAAAAAGGGTTTTGATCTGTGCCATCCACAGTAATGAGCAGTGTTAAAAGCTCAGAGTCCAAGTACCCTCACCTGACGGGGGAGTAAGCAAGAGACGAAGAATAAAAAGAAAAAGGGGTCGTAGTAGAAAGCAATTCAAAGGGATGAAAATGAAATCTGTCTGAAGAAAACTGCTATACAGTGGCGAAGCGAAAGAAGAAAATCTAGAAGCACATCAAGAAGGGAATACTTTTATGTTTCCAGAGGATAGAGAACAAGAAGATAGAAGCCAAATAGATTTCTCCACCCCACTGGCCAGCTCTCCCCTTATAAGGAACAGCGATTTCAGAGAACCTGGTGAAAGCTCTAGGGGAGCCCAGGAGAATAATCGAATAATGGAAATGCTCAATTCCATTCAAAAGAAAGTGGAAGAAAGGAAGAGCAGTAAGGACCTCCAGCGAAAGTTCAGAGAGGTTTATGAAAGAATTGAAGAGAAGGGATCAACAATGGGAAAAGGAGATGAGCAGGAGAGAAGAAAGTATATGAAATTTGAGATGAAAAGAAGAAGTCAACAATGGGAAGAAGAGATGAAGCGAGAAGGGAAGAGCGGATAAAGTCTGGAAGGCAAGAGGGAAAAATTTAAGAAGGAAATGGAGGGAAAGAGATCAAGATCTCTTTGAAGAAGTTAAATTAAGCCATGAATCAATTACACAACAATCGGTATGATCGTGATTCTCGACTCACCAAAACTCATGGAAAGGTTGAATCGAAGCGAGACTAAGGGGCTTGAGATCAAAGTTGATTTCTATACATGTCCAGTGTTCAAGGATTTCGAAAGGATGAAGGGCCAGGAGATCAAAGGCTTGATGAGATGCCTTGGAAGAAAGTCGAAGCGAAAATTTGGATTTGATCGACAATAATCTTTCAAATTTTAGAAGTCATGGCGAAATGGGCGCTACTTGAACACTGCTGGGCCACGAGGCAAGATGATCTGAACAAGAAGGTTGATCTCACAAATGAATTGATCCTTGAATAACAGATAGAAAGGGAGAGTGACAAGAAGAAGAAGAGAAGGGAAATGAAATTCCCCAAATTCTCCCCTAGTTTGGCTACTCTTGATCTGGATCCTCCCAACATTTTTGCTCGTCCCTCAAAAAAAAAAAAAAAAGACCTTCCCATTGATTTATCCTTCTTTTCCCCTATTCCTGATTGTTGTTCTCAACTCTTGCATCACATCATAAATAAAACAAGAAAATTTGTGAAAAAGGAAATGTTTGCTTGCTTGCAGTTAGATTTTATTGTTATTTTATAGCTTGCTTGGTAGTTGAAGTAGTTTGACTAGGAGATAAACTTGAACACAAACTAATTGCAAAATCAAGGCATGAATAAGAAAGCGGGAATTAGGAGTATTCTGTTATGTTTAGAATCGAGTTTAGTTGCAAAATTGGAAAATTGGTTATTCTTTGATGGAACAAAATACTTGGTTAAAATAATGTAAGTAGACGGTGAATAAGTCTGATCTTGAAAAGAAATAATACACATCGGTCGACAAAACTTATGAAACTTTGGCGGGGAATTAGGAACATCTTACGGGAATTGAGATTTAGAGTCCATAGTCCTAGAACTTGTTTGATTATTGATTAAGGTGAAATTCTAGGTGAAAACGACCAGCGAGAAATGATAGGAATGTCAGTAGCGAAGCTTGAGCCTTTTTAAGCCTACCCTCAAAATATGCTTAAGCATATTCTCTAGTTCCTGATTTGAGCCAAATAAGCCTTATTTCAGCCAAATAAGCCTTATTTCTTTAATAAACAGCAATTGAAAACTAAAATTCCCTTCCTTGCAATAAACCTGCAGACAAGAACCCAAATTATCCAGTTTCTAGTTCAGAAAAGTTTAGTATAAAGGAAGAAGCAAGTTCAGGAATAATATTTCCAAATTTTGACAAGAAGGGTTGAAGAAGTAAAGCGAGAAGCTAGAGAAATAAGGAATAAGTTTTGTCTTGTGGCTATTTCCTTGAACAATTAAGCTCGTAGGGGTGTTTTAACACCTAGTACCCTAATGCCAGTAGTATGGAGTTCTTGTGAAGTTCTCTAAGAGTAATAGAAGCCTAAGAGAGACAAAACATTGCACTCTTCCAAATCTTAGAGAAATAAAAGCAAGGTTAAAGAACAAAGGAATACTTGCTGAATCGGAAAAGTACGTATGAGTTGAAATTCCATAAAAGAATTGAAGAGAATCGGAGGCTAAGATTGAGGAGAATTAGAAAGAAACAAAGAAGAAAAAGGAAGAAAGTTGGAGGCAACAATGTAGAGACAAGATGGAAACTGGGTAATTTACAACCTAAATTTTTTCCATTATCTACCCAATTACCTAAGCCCGACATTTACAAGCACGAAAGGCCTCATTGATTTTGAAGGTTGAATTTACATTAGTGAGATCGATATGAAAAACAAGCATATGGGACTTTGATAAGCAGTCTAAGAAAACTCCCGGAAAATTAACTAAATTCAACATATAGAAGTTAGAAAAAGAATTGATAACCCTACCTACAAAGAAGAGAACAAAGACTTATTAAATAAAGCTGTTTAAATACATTAGTTTATCGAAATTTTGTAATAGAAGTACACCGTACCTTGTTCTTGCATTAAAGCGAAATTTGAAATAGCGTAATATCTCTTAATTCGGATCGGAAAGATTGGAATGAAAGAGATGTGAATAAATCGAAAAATGTCCTTAAAATTTTCTAAGCTTATTTGTTTGAGAATGAGCAATTTCTTCTTTTCTTTGGCAGGGACAGCAAATTTTAAGTTGGGGGAATTTGATGAGTCGAAAACTCATGAGATTTTTAATCCATTTTACGAGTTTATAATGAGAATAACATTGAATTGTTAGCGAAAAGCGATAATTGAATCAAATTCCAATTTGCGAGGAAAATATGGCAAAATCAAGAATTTTAGCAAAAATCATAAGAAATCAACCTACTTGTGAAATTGAAGTCAGCGGTAATTAAGTCGCGGCAGGTACGAGTTTCGACAATTTCAAGTCATGACATCAACAAATTTGGCTTTGAAGAAGAAACTGAAGAGTGAACAAGTGAAGTCGTGACCTTAAGAAGGAAGTTGAGACAAAATATGACTTGGTCGAGATTGAAAGAAGTAGTCAAATGCAGAAGTACATGTCGCGACACCAAAAGGAGATAAATGATGTCGTGATACCATGATGAGGTTGCGACAAGAAGATGTCTACAAAGCCACAAGAACAGCCTTCTCAAGTAAAAGAAGTCACAACTAATTTTGAAAGAAAGGACTTGATGTGTGAGCCTTGACCAGGTAATGAAGAATAACACGAGTCATGACATAAACTCAAATCGGGCGACCAGAAATTAATAGAAAGCGGACATGATGTCGCTGACACCTGCCACTTTGAGTCGTGCCGAGGTGAAAGCAGCGTGACATGAATTCATGACCTTTGAATAGGATTGACAAGATTTTCAAAGAGACTATGAACATAGAAGTGGCGCAGTTAGAGCGGTAGGATATCAAACAGCGAATCGAGAAGATGTCCGCGTCGGTTGAAGTCGCGACATGTTCGCAGGCGTATAATTGGCGACATCGGTTAGAATTAGGCATCAGGTATGGAATATTGTAATTGGCGACATCAGTTGATGGTGGCGACATCAGTTAATGAAGAGGTCGCGGCGTGTGATGATCAGCGACATCATTTGCGAAAGAATGGAGGTCGCGACATCATTTTAGCTGTCGCGACATCATATCTAGAGATCTTTGAGAAGACAGAGTCCACGACAAAGAAAAGCTTCCCGCGACATCAAAGAGCTCATAAGCATAACATTGAAGTAGTGTATGATTGAAGTCGCGGCGTCATTCGATTGAACCGTGACATCGGTCTGAGGAGAGAGGGTTCGCGGCGTCGTTTAGCGGTCACAACATCGGATCGAAGGGATTGTTAAATGCAGAGTCGCTGCAGGATAAAAGCGCGACCGAATGAGCAGAGAAAAAGAAAGCGAGTTGCGGCGATATGATTAGTGTTCGCGACATCAAAAGCGACTCATAAGCGCATAACAATGAAATTAAATAGCGTGAAGGATGGCGTGATCGGTGTGGCGGTTACGAGATGGAGTCGCGACTGGGCGGACAGATGGGCTGGATTGTTGAAGTCACGACCGGTTTGTGGGGGTTGAGTAGCTAAACTGCGATAGCGACGCTCTGAAGCGATATATTGAATAGAGTGAGGACTGGGTGACAGAGATCAACATGTTATAATTTTGTTTAACTTTTCTTTGTTTTGCTGTTATTTTAGATTAGGTTAAAGTAGATTGTTATTTCATTTGATTTTGGATGGATGTTAGTTGTTTGAGTTGAAGCTGAATCACGAGAATGTTATTTCTTCAAGTCTTGCTGATTCGTTTGAAGTCCCGAGCAAATTTTGGGTCGAACTTCGATTCAGTTCTGTTAGTTAACGGTAGAGGAAGAGCTACCGGGTTAGTGTAATGAAATCTAATTTAGAAACCCAGCTTCCGTTGAAATTACTCTGTTGTTAGAATTTATCTTTACTGAAATTTGCTCGAAATCACGAACCCGGTCTTGATCTACTTCTTTGGTTTTGTTTTATTGTTGTATCGATCCAATGTAGTGTCTATACCTTAATAGGATTGTTTCATGCTCACGATTTCCGGGGAGGCCCTGCGAGTAGCCGCAGGCATTCACAGTATTGAACAATATCTCAAGGGTATGCTAACCTAATATTGGGGATCTAATGGGCTAATGAATTATAATCGATAAATCTTAATATTTCTCACTTGAAAGCCTTAGGAATGAGTTGAATGACTTATCAATTAAAATGAATGAGAGTTCGCCTCGATTGAGCAGTAAATTCAATCCCGTGTTAGCAAGGATCTAATCAAGGAAGAATGAACTGTTCGAGAAACCAAAAAGAGTAAACCCATGCTTTGCCTATGTCTTAGGTGCTAAGGGGTTTACACCATGTTCCTCGGGCACAGCGCATTGAAAAAGAAAAAATTACCCGTAACAAGGCAACCTCAGACAAAAGAGTTATCTAATCCTCCGTCTTCAAATAAATGTGTAAAGATTAGATGATGAAATGTGTCGCTAAGGAGAAATCCACATGGCATTACCATTTTCTCCTGACTCGATTCCCAAATCCGAGGTTCATAAAGCAAAGTTACGCAGTCGCCCTGTTGTGGACCGATGTTTCACAACGCTTGTATTTTCAATGCTCTCTAAAAGCTAATCGACCGCCTATTTCTTTTATTTTTTTTATTTTAGTTGGCTATCATTTCATTTGTTCTTAGTTTAAATATCTTTATTCTTTCATTATTTTAAAGGTTGCTAGGGATATATCAATAATTGCAAATCATCGTCCAAATAGTATAGAGCTTGAGTAGTCGATTAGTTGATTGAGAATTCCCGAGATCTCGCTGGATCGATATCCGACTTAAACTCACTTTATTACTGCTCGACCAGATACTTTACGTAATCATGATCAAAACCGAAAAGAAAATTATCTACTCTAAGAAAAACGCTTTTAATCATTATAATTGTAAAGAAATATAACAAACAAGCTTCATGGTATTATTGCTGGGGACTAGACAATAGTCCTTTGGTAATAGTGTCATAAATTTGTATATGTCTTTTGGTCCATTGAACACTATGCCATAGTGAAAATCCTGATGTCCTGCATTCCTTCCTGCATCAATTCAGCCTCCATTTCTTCATTTCCCACTTGACATTTCTTCATCCCGGCTTGATTAAATCACCGAGACCATAATAACTGGCACAATCAGCACCAATACGGCCAAGTTTGAAATGACTGCGGGCGGCCCTAAACCCGCAAAACTACTCAAAAACAACCTCTAAACAAAATCCAGAGTAACAATTAAATGGACCTGCATGGCTATCAATCGGGCTTAATTACTGGCGATTAGTACTAAAAAGCACACAAACCTATCTAAATAGGACTCAAATAGCAACTTTCGGGTACTAATACACCCCCAAACTGATATGTTGTTAGTCCCTTTAGCAATGCTAAAAACAACTGTTATATGCAATGTCGCTTTTTGGTAAAAAGTGTATGTCAGTTGGATGAGTGCAAAACTCATCTATGTTTTGAGTTCATTTCACATGCTATTTTGTGCATTTTATACCCATATTCATGTAAAACTCATAAAAGCAAGTGATTTGGCAAGAAATGAGCAATATATTTTCAAAAGAAGAGTCAACCAAGAGTCTCATAGCACACCACTGGAAAGATGAATTTTTCTGTACCATCTTAACATCAAATATTCAATTTCATATTGCATTCTACATTTAAATAGCTTTCCAACGAAATTACGCACGCCAACCAGTTAAAACTACAGTTGGTGGCCCAACAAGAAGCAGAAACCGCCTTGTCGCCCGTGATTTGATGTCGCGACTAATTGATGTCGCGACCAGATTTGATGCTCGCCAATGTAATTCGATGTCGCAATTCAGATTTGATGTCGCGACCAGAATTGATGTCGCTACTGATTAGATGTCGCGACCTGCGGTCGCTAATTTAAACGCCAGCTATAAAACCTAAAAAGGCGTAAAATTGATATTTTGACCTAATTTCAAGCCTATTTCAATTTCTAAGACCATATATATATACTCGTTTTTTAGGTAAAGAGGCAAGGGGGAACATTAGAGAACCTCTCCCATGGGGTTTCTCTCTCTAGACTGCCCATTTTTTCAGTTTTTCTACATATTTTGATTCTTTTTAGATCTGAGAGTAATTTTTTAATGATTTATTTAATATCAAGAAATTTCGTTGTCAGATAATAGAGATTCAGATTTCACTAAGGTTCGCATTAAAGATTGAAGCTAAAAACTGGATTTCTCTCTCATGGGTTTTCTCTCTCTAAACTCCAGCCATTTTCTTAGTTTTACAAGCAGATTTTTATTTTTAATAGATCTAAGAGTAGTTTTAGAGCGTATTTTATTTTTACCAAGAGATTTCTGTCAGACTCAGATATTCAATTATTTATCATAAAAGATTTAAGCTCAACTGGGTTTTTCTCTTCTTTCTCTCGATTTCTTTCTTCATTTTCTTACTTTTGTTTGATTAGTGATGATTGAAATCCAAGAATGGAACATTAAACACCCCTCTGTGGTCAGGGGTTTAATTGTCGAACATCTCGCATTTGCGCTTTTCAGCTATTTCAGGGTTTGAATACCGAATTTATATAATTGGCACCGTTTCATATAATGAATTGTTTGGAATATTAGTAGCTTATACTCAAAAGAGATGTATCTTTTTGCTCCGATTTAGAGGCCCTCGAAAGTACATGTAAATGGAGATTCCCGAGAGTAAAGAGCCAGGTGAACTCAGGGTATGTTAGACTAATATCTTGAACTAATGAACTCGCCACATTTTCGATAGATCACTAATTTACCATGGTGTGAGGATTAATTAGATGATGTATCAATTTAGCTGATCCAGGTTTCTCCTGTCCGATGAAAGGATCTTTGATCCCATGTTACAAAGATCTAATCAAGGAGATAGAAAATTTTATTAGATTTGAAGGACGAGATACCAATTACATTGGAGAAGGCTTGCATTATCCCGATATGGGGGTAAGAATTTTTCGGGCCCCAGAAATGGTCATGAAGTATTGAAAAGAAAAACAATCAAATTCCAAAGAGTGCCAAATTTACAAGTGGGCCATTTGTGACTCCATTTGTCCCGAAATGAATATGGCAGTTAGATAGTGAAATATGGTATGGAGAAATCCAAAGCTTATACCACATTGCTCTTGGACAAATTCAGCATTCAACTCACAAATGTTGCACTTTCAAGGAAATGCAAACTATTTTGTACATAATTATCCCCATCCATAGTGACTCTCTTCATACCTTTTAGAATTAAGTAGTTGTTTATTTGGTAGATTTTTTGGATTAGTTTTAAATCAGTTTTTGTTTCAATTAAATTGATTTTATTCCACATCCTACTGGGTCGCTAAATAAGAAGAGCCCTTTGTAACTAGGGTGATCAAATTCCAATTGTAGAGAACCTCCAACTCGTTGGTAGATATCCCACTCTAGAGTCCACTTTATTATTTGTATGACCCGTGCACTTGCGGAAAGGGGTTGAGTGTTGCTAATACTTTTCATTTCCGCTGAGTATACTGCATTGCTTTCTAAATCAGTTTCTTTTGAGTATTTACCACATTCACTCTTGACCATATTTTCACATATACATCAAATCGGGTCTCCTTTGCTGTTTTTGAAGGCCGTTGCCGGATTACTGTCTACTTTCTCATTGGAAGTCGACATTTAAGAACTGCACGGTTAATTTAGGCAATTTTTATTTTTATTTTTATCTTTTGGTCAGGATTTGTTTCTTAGTTAATTTTTTGTTTTATTAGGTATTTTGTACTTTTATTTTCTTTTGTTTTTCTCTTATTTGTTGGTACTTATGGAGGAACATTCAATGTAAGATAGATTTGCCTCCATAGAAGCCAAGCTTGAACTACTTCATAAATTAGACTAAATAATCACACAATGACTCACTCATGGAACAAAAGAGTATTGCCTTGGTCAAGGAGTTCAAATCCCACATTTGTGAGTGAAGAAGAGTTGTTCCTCAAGTTAAGGAACAGATTTTTATCTACATGGAAGTGGAACAAGAAGATGATTAATTCATGAGCAAGGAATTTCCAGATTTAGATGCCTACCAATAACACTAGTGCTAGATTGAAAATGTAGAAGCTCAACAGACACTCGTCCAAGCATTCATGAAAATTCTAGACCTTCCTAGTAACACTTTGCCAAATCCCAATGAATGCATTGATACTCCTTTGAGCAATGTGTGGAAATTTCCTATCCTAAAATCTGTGGAAGAAGATGAAAATGAGCTGGAAATTGAGAACAAGGCATTCCTAAACAACTTAGATGATGAAGAGTCATTATTGGATAAACTGAAATTTGAAGAAGTAAGTCAAGTAATGGCTATTAAAACACGGTGAAGATTGACATTTACCTTCCCATGGATTTTGTGATCAGGTATCATGGACTTACAAAATTCATATACTAACAAGACCACTTCCTTCCTCAAGCCAAGCATGGATCGGGACATCAACAAGGGGGAGCTCACCTTGCTTGTGGGTGAGGAGAAAGCCAAGTTCAATTCACCAACCATTACTCGACCGAGCAAGAAAAGAGCTTAAGTGTGCGTAAAATTCTCGCAGCCTTGCTTCAACTGTAAAGGGCCACATGTTTGAACAGTACCCCTTAAGAATAAATGTGTTTACATCTACTTCACATAGAGGGGATTGTTTTGAAGAAATGGTGGCTGAACCACTAGCCATAATTAAAGGGGACTTTGAGTTTATTTCCCCTATTCAAAATCTGAAAGAAAACATCCTTGAGTTGAATGGTAATAATGAGGAAGTGCTTCCAAGATGAATGATCGCCAAATGGAAGCACTAGTACTTTTCCAATGAGTTCATAATGACTCCTAAAAACGAGTGTGCCTTCTTGGGAGGCAAATCCTGCTTAGGTAATAAGGATTCTATCCATTCTCTTTCTTTTCTATTTTTTTTGTTATTTTATTTGTTACTGCTTTTTTTTTTTTTTTTTACCGCTGCATGAAAATTTCAAGAAGGTTTTAACTATTGCTAGTGTTTTCGCACAAGATAAGTTTGAAGCTCAACATGTTGTCATGATTAGTTTGCAAGAGCGAAGGCAAGAAGTTGAAAGTGGTTGATGTAATTATAGTGCTTGTGCGGTGAAAAAATGGAGTGGGAGAGGTTCATCAAATTTCGTGTTTTTGAGATGAAAAGAACCAAATTGAACTCGAAATATAAAGTTGAAGGTTCATGATCATGCTTGAGGAGAATTGGAGACAAGAGATGATTTAAGCATGAATGAAAGCATTAAGGGTTGCTATTGGAGGAATTTTGGTGAGAATATATAGCATGAAGGACTTTGAAGGATAGCAAGTGATATGGGCAAGAGACAAAGCAAGGAGAACTTAAGGAGTCAAGAAATCATCACACTGGACAGCATTGAACATTCTGATTTTTCTGTATTGATCGAGGCTCCAAATGGTTCAGCTCATCCCATGAGCACATTCTAAATTGAAAGATCTTTCCAACGAGTCCTTATACATCCAATTCCGAGCTAAAGGAGATATGAGTATAACAAGTCGATAAAAACAGGGGTGGCCGAAAGTAGAATTGCTGACGTGACCAAAGACCACAAATACGAAAAACGAGGCTTTTTAACCCTTAAACCCATTTTTCTTCTTCCTGACTTTATAATTCTTCTATCTTGCTATCACTCTTTCCTCCAACCCTTGTAACTTCTAACCACTTTCAAATTCATATCCCACCCACTAATCCTAAATCACATTCCTCCCCAATCCATCTCCATCATTCCTCAAGCTTCAAACCCATCACAAACCCACAAACTTGCCTTTGTTGAACCCCAATTTTCCATCCATCATTCCAAGCATCAAAGAGGAGTTACAATGGAAGAAAATTTTTTGCGGCTCGTTGTTTGTTTGGTTCTTTGTAGATCATTGTTGATTTGCGGGAGTGATTTGTATGTGCTGAAGTAGGTTTTAAAGAATCAAACTCACTCATTTGAGGTGAAGGAAGTTGGTGCAATACCCGCGTTTGAGAAAATGCCAAAGCCACTTTCATGGCTCCAAAGAAGCAAAAGAGGTATCAAGGGGGTAGTGCACACCAATGTCAATGTCTGAAAATCGCTTCCTATTCAAAGTGGCCAAGACTACAAAAGGGAGTTCTACTTTTCCCAACTCTCTTTATTACTCTTTACTCTTATTGCTTCGCTTTTTCTCATTGCTAGACATTTAGGACAATGTTCATCTCAAAGTTTGGGGTGTTTATTTTGTTAGTTTATCATGTCACACCCCCAAATGTTGCAAATGACAACTTTGAAAATGAAATTTTCTGGTGCTTTTTCTGATAATGACTTGTTTGATGCTTCTAACTTACATCTTAGTTTGGTATATTTTTTTGGTTAGAGCTTATTGAGTTAATTGAGTTTTGCTTGAGTTGTTGTGGATGTCAATAAGGACCATAAATGAACCCTTGGCATATGGACAATATAGATAATAGGACTAAATGCTTAATGAGTTATCTCTTTAATAGGCTATTTAGTCATTGGTTCTCAAAATCCATGCACGTGGTTCACTAAGTACCTTGAAAACGCTTTTGCTTGGGTTAAAGAAGGTTTATGAGAATCCATCTAATTTTTGACTTCCAGGTTCTAGAACTTGTTCTATTATCACTTGAGGCGAAATCATAGGCAACACAACAATTGAGAAATGATATAGGCCATCATTGGAAAGATCAGGCCTTTCAAGCTAACCCTATTAATATGCATATGCATATTCCCCAAGCATCAAGATGTCGAGCCTTAAAGAGCCAAAATTCGCTTATAAAAAGAACCAAGTTTGAAGCCACAACCTTCCTATACATCACTATCCCTCAATAAAGAACCAACTCACCCATAACATGAGGATTTGAAACATAATTGAGAAATGTGGTGAAGAGCAGCCTTGGGGAGTTATTTTCCATAGAAAAAATAACTCCAAATCAAGCTGAAATGAGTTAAGCTGGAAAATCTAAAGAGGCTATCAAAAAACAAAAGATCAAGTGTAAAAGAAGCAAAATACAATAAAAAGTCAAGGAGGAGGAAAGATAGCCAGAGCCTTCCTCTTCCCAGAGCAAGTAAACTTAAGGTGTCTCAACACCTAAGACTTAAGGCCACCTCGGTCTAGGAGCTATTGATTTAAAGCCGCTAAGGGTTGGTAGAAAGCTTAAGGGTTTTGATATCAGACCACTCTAATAACCTTTGTCTTAAAGAAAAGGCTTCGTGTTTGCTGAAAGAATGCACTTTGTGCGAAAGAGCATGAGGAGTATGGAAGGATGCACCCTCAACATTTCGGGGGTGTCTGAGGAGTGTCACTATGCTGATGGTAAACCAGGATGGAGTAGGAGCTGTCAATGCAGAAAAATATGTATGTTTGGGTAAGTTTTAACCTAAAATGACTACTCAACTACTCCTTACCCAAGCCTTACATTATGTTTATAAAGACCTACTTGATCTCGAGTTGTGTGCTCGCATTAAAGTGGGAGTGATAAGAACAAATAAGCCTATGGAACTCAAATAAATTATCTTAGAGATCCGCTGCATTTTATCTCAATTCTCATAAACTCATCTAGCTTGCAATTGTTCGATAGAGAAGACCACACACACACACTAGCGAACCATGATCTAAATTTTTCTATTATGAGGATTAATTCACCATTAAATGAATAAATTATCTCGATCATATTCTCTATATCTCCTTGTAAGGGTAATTTCGGTGACACATATCACATACCTCGCAAAGCTCGATTACTCGGGCTTTCAAGTTAAATAAAAATGGTGAAATGAACTATTCTCTCTCCATTGCCTGGGGATGCAAGCAACTTCTTTTTCTTTGCCGGTGACAAGCAAAACTTCAAGTTTAGGGGTGTTTCATGAGTGCAAAACTCATCTATGTTTTCAGTTCATTTCTACATGCTATTTTGTGCATTTTATATCCATATTCATGTAAAACTCATAAATTTCCTCTAAACTTATTTGTAGATTATTGATGAAAAGCAAGGATTTGGCAAGAAATGAGCTAATATATTTTCAAAAGAAGAGTCAACCAAGAGCTTCCCATAGCGACCACTCGAAATATGAATTTTCTGTACCATCTGAACATCAAATGGTTCAAATTTCCCATGGCTGCATTCTACATTCAAAGAGCTTTCCAACGAGTAATTACACGCCCAAATCCGAAAGCAAACGAAGAAGTTATGGCCCCGACGTTAGAGAAGAAAAACCGGGGCCATTGGGTTCAGGGGATTTGATGTCGCGATTTAATCGATGTCGCTAATCAGATTCGACGCCGCGACTAAATTACCGCCATGACCGTAAACGCCGCAGAATCTAAAAATGCCGAAAATTGATATTTTGACCTAATTTCAAGCCCATTTCACCCTAGGACCATATATATACTCGTCTTTTAGGTAAAGAGGCAAGGGGGAACATTGGAGAACCTCTCTCATGGGGTTTCTCTCTCTAGACTGCCCATTTTTCCAGCTTTTTCTACGCATTTTGATTCTTTTTAGATCTCGAGAGTAATTTTAATGTGATTTATTTCTATCAAGAGATTTCTTGTGTCAGAGTAATAGAGATTCGTATTTCACTAAGGCTCCGTATAAAGATTGAAGCTGTAACTGATTTTCTCTCTCATGGGTTTTCTCTCTAAACTCCGCCCATTTTCTTAGTTTTGCCGTATATTTTTATTTTTAATAGATTCTAGAGTAGTTTTAGAGAAAATTTTTATTTTTAATGAAGAGATTTCAGCCACACTTAGATATTCAATTTATTTACTGTCGAGGCTTAAGATTTGGGCTCAAATATGGGTTTTTCTTCTTTCTTGATTTCTTTCTTCATTTTCTTACTTTTGTTTGATTAGTGATGATTGAATCAGAATGGAACATTAAACACCCTCTGTGGTTTGGGTTTAATTGTTGAACATTCAGATTTGCGCTTTTTCGCTTATTTTGTGGTTTGAATACTCAATTTATAGAATTGGTACTGCCTATATAATGAATTTGCTGAATATTAGTAGCCTATACTCCAAAAAAGAGTCAGATCTTGTTCCGATTCCAGGAGGCCCTCCGAGTGACACAGAGATGGAGATTCCTGAGAGTAAAGAGCGGTAACTTAGGGGTATGTTGTGACTAATATCTGAACTAATGAACTCCGAAAATTACTCGGGTGATCACTAATTTACTCATGGTGTAGGATTAATTAGATGATGTATCAATTTAGTTGATCGTAGGTTTCTCCTTAGTCCGGGATGGAAAGAATCTTGATCCCGTTAGCAACAAATATCTAATCAAGGAGATAGAAAATTTTATTAGACTAAGGACGAGATACTCACCATATCGAGAAGGCTTGCATTATCTTGTCTACGGGGCAATAATTCTTCACCCGAAATGGCCGTGGAAGTATCAAAAAAGAAAAACAATCAAATCTTAAAGAGTGCCACCTACAAGTAGCTATTTAGACCCATTTGTCCTAAAAAGGAATATGGTGTGTTAGGATAGTGAAATGTATGGTGTATGGAGAAATCCAAGCCATACTATCAAGCCTTTGACAAATTCAGCATTCAACTCACAAATGTTGCACTTTCAAGGAAATGCAAACTGTTTTGTGAATAATTATCCCCATCCCTAGTGACTCTCTTCATACCTTTTAGAATTAAGTAGTCATTTATTTGATAGATTTAGATTAGTTTAAATCAGTTTTTGTTTCAATTAAATTGATTTTATTCCACATCCTACTTGGTCGCCTAACAAGGAAGAGCCCTCAGATTAGGGTGATCAAATTCCACTGTAGAGAACCCCAACTCGTGGGTACGATATCCCACTCCCAGAGTCCACTTTATTACTTGTATGACCCACTTGCGTAAAGGGGCCGAAAGTGTCGTAATACTTTCATTTCAGCTCCGAGCATACTTACTTTGCTCAAATCGTAGCCAGTATTTACAACATTCACTCCTTGACCATATTTTCACATATACATCAAATCGTCTCCTTTATAAAATTGGCCCAAAAGAGGTACAAATGAGGCCTTACCTTCGTATGAACACCCTGCACTCGTACGAAACCATCATGAGAGCACCAATGCCATATAGGAACAAGTTTTAGAGCAGTATCAATTCCAAGGAAGTCAACCTAAACTTCCACCAAAATCTAAGTGTTCTTAAGGTAACCACCAACCAATAAGTCAGAAAGCTATTCTCCCCCCAACCAAGCTACTGCCAGGGCCTTAAACTGTTGACCAACCTAAATAGAACCAGTTACACTTTTATTTCACTTCGATTGTATCAGAGTGGTGCAATGTCAAAACCCACTTCACCAAAAACCGTAATCTGGTCACCATGACTCCCAACCAATTAAGGTTTAGGGCATCAAGCCAAAAGGATCTACCGAATTACTGTAAACTCTATAGTTTCAATTCTCTGATTAATGACTTCAGAATTAAGCACCCATAACTCGCTTAAATCCCACCCATATTACCCGCATAGCTTAACACTAACTCGACGACTCCCCCAACCAATGAAGGTTTAAGGCACTGGGTTTTAAATGCTACGATATAATTTCTGACCGTTCGGTTTCATAAAGTGTCAGGCTTATATCTCTTTCTTCTTCTTTTTCTTTTCTTTTTCTTTCTTTTCATTCGGGAAGACTTCATCGTCTTCTTTTTCGTAACAACAAAACCTATTATGGGTCAGTCAACAGCATCTTAAGGCCTATGGTAAAGTGAAAAGTGGTATATAAATTTCTCAACCTATTGATAAAAACTGATGTGCAATCGGTGTGATTAGTTAAAGGCTGATGCAAAGGTTAATATGTTGGAACTTCAATCGACCAAAAACTTAATCATGCATGGAATTGTTCTAACATTATGGTAGCATACAGGGCTTCAATTCCTCAACTGAAGGCAAGAGTAGAAAGACAAAAATATATGCACAAACATGACTTGCAAGAGTGTAGAAAGTAAGTAAGTAATGCTATAAAGCTTTGAGTATAATCCAAAGTGCTAGTATGCTTAACATAGCTAAACACAACAAAGTATCACCGCCTACTATCGGCCAATACATGTATCCTATACAATCCTATACAAAATGAGTAGGCAGCAGCTTGATAAAGCTAAAAACAAGACAAATATGATAGAAGATACTCCTAACTCTTAACTTTTCCTCCCAACCAAAGATAAACATGTCTCCACCGGTGGATCTAAAGCTAAAGAAGGGAGCGACCACCTCACTATCGTATGCAGGCTTGCCGATGGATCTGCCGCCGCCGCGCCGCCAAAGATATCCAAGGAGGCCAGCACGCTGATTGATCCGGGAGGGTCAGTGGCGTGCCTGGCTCTCCGATCACGGAGGCCAAGGTGGCTCATGATCCGCTAGCACGGCGTGATTCTCGCTATAGTTGACTCCTCGATCGGGCCATCCACTCGCCCAACGATGCCCGCAGAGTAGCAAGTGCAATGCATAAAGATCCATGTCAGTAGCTAGCTCCCGTGAACCGACATGACATGATCCGAGATCACGGCAAGATAGTAGCGGCCAAGAAGGTCGGCAGGGGCCGGGCAAAGCAGGAGGTGGAGTCGGCGAGATGAATCTGAAACCCGGGCTCCTCTCCACTTCCACCTCCATCTCTCCGAACAGATGCTCTCCCTGCTGGTCTCGCCATACTATCTGCCGCCCCTCTCCCGGAGGATGATGGAGATCACATGGCACGATCGCTTAGTGGATAGACTCCGAGTATTAACCGATCCGCCACTCTAAATGTGGCTCCTCAGGGAACCCCAGATGCTCTAGACCTACCAAGAACCCTAAGAGATCAATAGTTGCAACCTCAAATTCGAGCCAGCCCTCATGCTGACCTTCTCCTCTAAATGCAAAGAAAGAAGTCATGACAAGCCTGCAGGACTAAACCAGATCCTCCGAGATCCTCGTATAAGAGCCTCGAGTATAGCTCCCTGCAACAGACATGGCTGTAGAATGAATATCGGTCCAGAGCACTGGTCCATCAGGAGCATCCGTATGGGGTCGTCGCGGAAGAGAGCAGTCCCATCAGAGAGTTCGAGCGTAGACAATGACCATCTCTCTTTGTGACGGCTTCACATCGCTTATAACTCCGCGACCACAAGATCATCAAGGTGCCTAATGTACCAGAATATTCAATGAAAGTACTCCCAAGGCCACAATGTTGAACCTGAGTCTAACAGATTTCTAAGACCCGATGTCATAGTGTGGTAGAACTCGCTAATAACCCGTGGATAAAAGAACTCGCCTATTGGCCATGAAAGGAAGCAGTAGAGCACGTCAGATCAACCGCATCGAGTTTCAATCACGCCGGTCTCACACAACATCCAGATGTCATGCGACGGCTCCCCATGAAGTCTCCGCACGTGAATCCACGCCTCGACCATCACTGTGAACATGGGGCGCCTGATCCCGAGGCCTGATAACTGAGGCGACACCCCGACACAACCCGGGAGGAAGACGCCGGCCAGATCTCGAAGACTCCCCGGACCCGATGTCCAGCCCCGTCGAGGCAGGCCCTCCCGCGCCGCCCCTCCTGATGTACCGGGAGAAGGGGCCCGAGGTCCCACCCCGGTCCGACATCGCCGACCGGGGCCGTAAGCCCGAGGCTCCTCCAGATAAGAAATGGGCCACGTAGCCGTGTCTCCAGACAGTCCGGAGAAGAGCACCCCATGCTGAAGTGCCCAGACGCTCTCTCGTGTGTACTGAACCCGACTGGCTCGTAGCGACGACCTACCTGCATGAACCATGGCCGTGGTCCTGTCAGGTCATAGGCATAAGAGGCCTGAAAATGGCAAGCTTACGGCAGAATGGATCGCTGCGGTATTAAAGGTGTACCAAGGCCTGTGGCACGGTTCAACATGGTGCAAGCGGCACCTGGCGACCTGCTTGACAAGGGCGCGACACCGGTAAGCAGGGCAAAGTGGCAGGACCGTGGAGCCTGTGGCACGGAGCAAATGGGGCCGCGCACTTAACGCTCAGGCACGAAAAGGGTGATCACTAAGAGGTGGCTCAAGAGGAATGTGAACAAACGAGGCGGGCCCTTATAAATCGCAGTAATCGAAAGGTCCCCGAAGTCCAAGGGCCATCGGATGTCAATTCCCGCCATTATAGCTTAAATTCTCATTCGCACTAAATTCCATCTCAGTAGACAACACAAAATTTAATTCGCTAAATTAAAATAAAATAAAATAAAAATAAATAAATATATCAAAATAAACCTAAAAACAAATAAAATAAAATAAAAGTAAAATTACTAAAATTTAATCTTGTATATTTAGCAAAAATTACATAAGGAAAGTTACTAAAATAGCACAACCGAAAAATTAACCAAATTAAGCTAAAAATTGTGTATCTTTGAGTCAGCTGTCTCACGGACCAAACCACCAATTATTAATCGGGTTCGACTACAGGACTGTGAGAAGGAGCCTTCACCCCCAAGCAGAATAATGTGCAGCAGCAAACTCTTCATGCTCCTGGCCCCTTTCAGGCGAGCTTCCTTTCAACGGTGGCGCCTGGAGTGTGAAATATCGGTTCTACAGAATGACCGATGCACTAATTCTCCATCAACTTCCATTTCGCACCAATTCCGCCGCAGTAGCTGAGCTGGGTTTCCCCGCACTGACCACCGGGCGCACTCTACTGCCCTTGCCCTCACCCTTTTCCTCCGGCTTGTGCTTCGCTTGCCAGGAAATGTTAAGCTCCGTCATGTTGCCAAATGTGAGTTGCATGACTCATCTGTTCGATTATCACATCGAAGTGGCCAAAATGCCCTCCTGTGATGATCGCATATTTAGCCCACTTGCGATCGTCTCAGATCGCCACACAAAGTCCTCTGTGTAGTAGAATCAGCTCCACCTTTACCAACACATCCTCAACTATTCCTTTAGAATTTTTACCGATCGATCACCAATGATAAAGTGATGTCAGGCTTAGTTTCCAAACCCAACTCGCTATACACCGAATATGGGCAAGAGGGTTTACACTGCCCCCAAGTCTAACAAAGGCTCGTCTACGTCTTCCAATGTCACCTGGAGACATGGGGATCCCGATCCTTCAGATTTCACTCAGTGGTCTCGCTTTGAATGATGGCAATCGACTTGTTCCCTTGCTAGAAGGCTTTCTTTTCAATGCCCAACCTCTCTCGACCGTGTACAGTCTTTCAGAATTTTGCATATGTCGGGACCTCGCTAATCATGTCGGGCGTTGATATTTACCTTCACTTCAGACAAGACTCTCCCAAATTTCCTACTTGGTTTCAGGATTTTTTCTTGCTTCTAAGTGCTTGAGGAAACGGAGGGGGCATGTTCTTCTTCATCAATCTCTCCTCGACATTATCCTCTCTCAGCTCAACTTCCTTCTCTTTCCCTCGTTTCTTCAAGAACAGGCACTAGTTGCTCAATTTCTTTCCACTCTCAAAGTGATGATAGCCTTTACTTATCCATCCCCAGTTGTTGGAAGAACCTATTTCATGGACTCCCTGATTCGCAAGGTTCGGGAAGTGAATCTGCTTTCTCCCGTACTCCAAGAATTGTTAATCCCGCACTTAGCATCGATTCGCGGCCACAAGAGGTGGTGATCCTAATCAACAAAATTTATATCCTAATTTTCCTACTCGCCAGAGTCAGCTACCGCAGATAAAGGGTCTAGCAATGAACAGCAGGATGGGTTTTCTCAGACAAATGATTTAAGTGAAGTCAAATGGTGAATTTAATTGATTTTCAAAGTTCGGGGTAAAAACAGGGATCGTTGTTCACAGCTGAAAATAAAATAAGAAAAAATGTAAAATAAACCCCTTGAAGTTTCGGGCCACTAGTTTAGGGTTTTAAGGCAACTAAATGATGTCCTCGTGTCCTTTCCTCACATCGGGGAGCATGACATATAGCCGTCATTTCGGGACCAGATCTTATTGACTTTAAACCCAAATCCCAGATTTCTCAGAAGATGCATTTGTTAGAGCTAACCCAGAGCAGGAACATCAAAAACCCATACTAATGATTTACAGAGACAACAACATCAGGATCTAATGAAAGTATCCACCGAACCCAAAAAGCTTGCCAAATACATTGGGCGGAGGGCACGTTAAAAGATTTTAACTTACTGGGTAGCGGTGAACGCAAATACCCATAATCAAGATACATGAAAACAAAGAGAACTTGAATTTAACGAACATTCATAATCCCAGATAGTAAAACCTACCTCCTGGACCCATCTTACAGTAACAAATAGAAGGCAACTAATGGATATCAATGAAT
This sequence comes from Tetrastigma voinierianum, assembly GCA_016808115.1. Lineage (NCBI taxonomy): Eukaryota > Viridiplantae > Streptophyta > Magnoliopsida > Vitales > Vitaceae > Tetrastigma > Tetrastigma voinierianum. Next base: position 69,348 of record JAEQBH010007755.1, on the reverse strand, counting down.
TTAACAATACATCCACGACCCTAAAAGATTGCCAACACGTCAATCAAGATGTATCTGTGGAGATTTAAACCTAGAGTGAAGGATAGGAACATAAACAAAAATAAATGCCTACGTTAAAACAAGAGGACCACTGGGCCACCTCAAATCCAAAGCCCAAGAAATTTCCCTTCACTGGTGAAGAGGTCTGTATACACCGAGTCATCCCTGTGGGAGTAGTTCGTAGCCTATGCTTGAGAGAAAAGGGAAGAAAATGGGAGAAAAGGAGAAAACGGGAAAACTGGAGAGAAAAACAGGCTGAAAGCTTTACCCTAAAATTTTATTGATTTTGTCCTCCCTTCAACAGTGCTTGGCTTAGGGATTTTGTAGCCAACCCCTTTACCAAATTACAAAAATAACCTTCCAAAACCTATTACAATGGGGGCAAAAAAGGAAGAAAACCAAAAGAGACAAAAAGCAAAAACTATGAAGAGGGGGCGGAAACAGTAATGAGGAACAATGTGCGTGATGGAGAATAGTGGCGTGGGATGCAATTTCGCAGCGTTCACTTTTCTTGCATTTTCGCCTTCTTTCCTCTTCGTCTCCGATCCGTACGTCGAGCTTGACCTCGAATTCTTCGCTTAGATCGACTCAACAATTTTGCACTATTAGCTTGCAAAACCGCAAAATTTTCCACAAATGCGACATTATCAACAGGACCTAATGTAACTGGAAAGATCATAATGATTAGTACACAAAGCACTCAAAACCTATAATAAATATGGTTCAAATAGCACTTTCGCGCTAATCACACTTCTGAATCACACATCAAGCAGTCCCTGAAGAATGAAAGAAAGAAAGAAAGAGAGAGCATACTAAACAAAATCAAAATTATGTTCACAAAATATATTTCAAAAAGGTCAGGAATGAGTAATGCCTAACCCTAAGTAAGAACCATCAAACCCTTGTCCAATAACTATCTCTGAGAACGACGCCATACAAAAATGAGTATCAAAAGAGCCTCAATCTCGGTGAATCAACCAAAAACTTCCACCAAAACCTAAGTGTTTGTTTAATCAGTTCTCAACAATAAAATGCTAAACTGCCCTCTCCCCCCAACCTAGCTACTACCACAACCTAGCATGCTAACCAACCTAAATAGATCAGGACCCACTCTTATTCCACAACTTTTTTCAGGTTGTGGGTGCAATGCCGAGAATCAACCTCACCAAAGTCCATGTAATCTGGATCTACCGATGACTCAACCAATTAAGGCTTAGGGCACCAAGTCATGAGGATCTTTCGACCACTAACTCTTCTTCAAGCCACCTGCATCAATGATTGGAACCTAAGACTCACAACTGCAACTCACTGATCCAGCACTCATGCAATGAGCACTAAGTTAATGTCACTGGGCTTGTGGCTAACCTGGCCAAGGATTTCTCCATATACCCCCTCTGACCGTGCTCGAAGTTTCAGGCAAAGCCGCCAGTAATCTTCTTCTCTTTCTTTTCTTTCTTTCCCTTTCACTTCTTTTATTTCTTTTCGAAGACGATCGGGCCTTCTTCCACAAAAATCCCAACCCATTAAAGGTGGTAAGGAAACCAGTAAGTGTGTTATTGCAAGGCCTCGGGTGAGGCTAGGTAGTTTCTTCGTGTTATCAAGAAACCTCGATGTGCACCGTGGTGGTTAGGGCAAAGGTGGAAGAAAAAGGTCGAGATTAGCAAGAATTCAACTAGTCATCCACTAATTAGGTATTGGAACCAATCTAACATCAATACGTGATCGCGGTTTCAATTTTTCAAACTACGGGCTGTGCAAAACACAAAAAAATGGGGAGCAGCTTTTGATCAAAATAAGTCGTATAGTATAATGCCTACAAAAAGGAAACCAAAGTGAAGCCACCGAACATCATGAAATGGGCTCGCCTCAACATAATAACAAAACATAAATACAAAAGCCACTTCCTTCTGCTAACTCTCCCCCAACCCAAACATCCTGCTGTCCCAAATGAGGCCTGATTGAAAGCAGAAGAAGCGTTACTCCTTGATGAGATGATCTTTTTGGATAGGATACTTTGCAAGCTTTCCATCGACACCTTATTCTACTCCGTCAGGCTTCAAATGAACAAGTTAGGAGAAGAAAAGAGAGAAAAAAAGTGACCATTTGGAGCATTTTTTAAATTACACCTTCATAATAATTTCAAAAGTGTTCGCTTTTGTCCATATTTGGATTCTACACTCTCTAATCTTTCCAACGATACCAAAAACGCCTAAAACGGAGTTCTGATGAAAAAGTTATGAGCGAAAAAAAATCGAAGGCAAAATAATGAAGTCAGAAGGAAAATTTTCAGCTTATCATAGCGAAAAATCCGATTGCCATCATAGCTTAAAATATGGGATTTCGCAATGTGTGAGAAATTTCATGGCGAAAATTATTATTATTATTATTATTATTTTAAATAAAATAATTAATAAAAAATAATAATACAATTAATAAAAATAAAAATAAAAACCATTTTTTTATATATAAAAATAAAAAAGTAAAAAAAAAATTTATATATATAAAAAGAAAATAATTTTTTTAAAATAAAATAAAAATAAAATAAAAATAAAATAAAATAAAAACAAAACAATTTTTTTTTCTTTTTTTTTTCCTCTTACTGTGCACTATTTTGTCTTATATGGGAACCATCCGCATTTAAAGTTATCATAGCGGTTCTTCATGGCGATAGCGAAAAATTCAATTTCGCTATTAACGCGAAAATTTTCGCTTATGGTTATAAAATTTTCCTCCTCGCATCGCTTTCCCATTTCTTCTAATCCAAAGTTTCAAAATTTGCACAATAAACCCAAAAATTAATACAAGAAAAATTACAGAAAAGTAAAAATTAATCCAAAAACAAAAATTTTAGAGAAAATCTAATAAGAAAAATTAAGAAAATCAAAATAAAATACGATAAAATAACATAAGACAAGAAAATGAAAATGTGCCGGGGAGATCAGGTTTCCAAACCACTTCCCAGCCTCGAGGTCATTGAACTCGGGCGAGTTTAGAAAATGTCTGTGGTTCGTGCCCAAATCGAGCCCGCACCAACTAAATCCACCGCGGCCATGCAATGTAGGCAAACGTTGTACTTTGATGTAGCCGCGTATTTCTAATGGGCTGCCACTAATTTCGAGGCTTTTCGCGCAAAAGGTAAGGTCGGGCCCCCAGCGGTGGGTGCTCGGTCAGGGTTGTGGTGCGTGAAGTGGATATACACTGGGTCGCTGGATGGCCACCGCGGGCTTTTCGTACTGGGCAATGGCAACGGGGTTCAATTTTTGTGGGAAATGGTTTCAAAACAAGCCTGGGCTCTTCCACTCATTTCTTTCCACTCACTCCTCTCACTTATAAAGGCTGATTTCTTCTCGGTTCTCCCCTGAAAACAACATCACATATCCGAGATCTCGCATAATCCTTCTCGTGACAATTCAATAAAATCCTATAAGCCCCCGCGTACGCGGTCGACACCGCTCCGCCATGGTGTCACTTTGGCACTCTTCCGTGGACATTGGCCGATCGACAGTCTTCAACGGAGTCTGCAGGTCATTCCCATTTATGCCTGTATGATCATTTTTCAAATTTCATCTAATTTCTTGCTCAAATCAAGCCTACAATGACAATTCTCTCATCTGAACGGGCATTAATCCTTTATTCGCCACAAAGTCATCAACTATCCCGTAAGGTCCAAAAATGGCTTGTTCAAATGGAGGGACTGGACCGTGGTGGCCGAGGTGACCGAGGAGCTAAGCATAAAATGGAGGTTCAGGAGGTGCATCAGGAGGCCCTGGGTTCCTACGAGGAATTGGTGTGATTCCCCAACTATGGTTGTAAGTACTACCATATGCGAACTCTATCCATTACCTCTATACCTCATGGGAACTATATTCATTTAGATTTCTCTCCGCTGTGTCATCGATTTCATTTATGATCAGTTCTCGTAATCCCTCATGTACATGTATGCACATGCTGAGTAAATTGATTTCTAATCCACCGGGAATGGATTCCCGCAACAAAAACAAGGCAACCTAAAACAACACGTAAAACTATCCTCGCAAAGATCGTTTTTTTTTTTTTATATAGTGAAATGTACTAAAAAACTCGATGCTGAACAATAAAAGGAAAATTTCACTGTGGATCAGATGAAGATCACAAGTGTTCCACACCATTAAATGCACTTAGCACCATCCGTAACGGCGCCATTTGATTCGTACTCACACAGGTGATCCTAATCAACAAAATTTATATCCTATTCTTTCTCCTACCGCTGTGAGTCAAGCTACCGCAGATAGCGGGTTCAGAGTCAAAACACAGGACGGCCTTCTTCATACAAAATGATTTAAGTGAAGTCAAAATGGAGAATTTAATTTGATTTTCGTGTTCAAAACAGGGGATCAAGTTGTTTACAGCTGAAAATAAAATAAGAAAAAAATGTAAATAGAACCCTTGAAGTTTCGCCACCGGGTTTAGGGTTTTAAGGCAACTAACATGTCCTGTCCTTTTCTCGCATTGGGGAGCATGACATATAGTCATTTCCCGAACCGGATCTTCATTTAACTTAAAAACCTAGACCCTAAGAGTTTTCCTTTTGAAAGATAGCATTTTATTAGGCATAAATGTCCTTAGCGCTGAAAAAAATATATCTCAAAACCCTACTCCCACAATAACTACAATAAGAGACACCATTCCGGCATCGCGATCTAAGAAAGTATCCACCGAACCTAAAAAGCTTGCCAAATACACATTAAGGAGGGCATGCTTAAAGATTTTAACCTACTATGAGGAAGCTGTGAATGCAAATACTCATAATCGCAGATACATGAAAATCGAGTACTTGCATTTAATCGAACATCGGCGGTCCCGATGCTGAAACCACTTCCTCGACTCCATCTTACAAGAATAAATAGAAGGTAACTAATGGATATCATTGAATCTAACAATAAGCATCCAAATCGAACCCTAAAAGATCAAGTAAATACCGTCAATCAAGATGTATCTAGAGATTTAAACCAGAGTGAAGGATGCTGTGAACATAAATGAAAATAAATGCCTACGTTAAAAACAGAGGACCGTCAGTTTACCTCAAATCCAAAGCAGCCCTCCTCTTCAAGGAGGAAGAGGTCTAGCCAAGCATCCTCCGAGTCATTGGCCATCAGGGAGGTTCGTAGCCGAGAAAGGAGAAGTGGGAGAAATGGGAGAAAAGGAGAAAACTGAAAATCGGAGAGAAAACGGCCGAAAAGCTTCTCATTCTAAAATTTTACCGATTTTGTCCTCCTTCAATGTTGCTTGGCTTGGGGATTTTGTAGCCAACCCCCTTTACCATATTACAAAAATAACTCCAAAACCTATTACAATGGGCAAAAGGAAGAAAACCAAAAGAGACAAAAAGCAAAAATCCAGAAAGAAGAAGGAACAAAGGCGCAGATGGAGAATAGTGGCGTGGATGCAATTTCGCAGTTGGGCTCCATTTTCTTGCATTTTCTCGCTCTTCTTTCCTTCCGGTCTCCGATCTACAATGCTAAGCTTGACTCGACCTTCGTGTTTGATCGACTCAACAATTTCTGCACTAGCTACTTGCAAAAACTCGCAAAATTTGCCACAAATGCGATCGCAGGAATAGCGTGGACCTTAATGTGTAATCTGAAAGATCATAATGATTAGTACACAAAAGCACTCAAAACCTATAATAAATATGGTTCAAAAATAGCACTGGGGCACTAATCAAGATCAGAAATAATCTTCTATTAAGGTTGTTTTCAAGCCCATCTATTCTCTTTGCTCAGGTGCTTTCCACAAAGATCTATTCTTCGAGCCAATTGTACATTGATTCCCTTTTCGCTTTCCACAAAATTGCCTACCACCGCTTCAAATTTAAAATAGCCTGCTCAACAGTGGGACGAGGGACGGCCGTGGTCGAGGCCGGTGAACCAAACTGTCGTTTCTCGGGGCACCAGAGGCACATACGCCAGGGGGGCTAGGCTTCCAAGAGAGATTTGGATGATTTCTCCAATTGAATTGTATGTATTACCATATGGGGGGCAATGTTTTGGCATGACGTGATGGCCCACGGCTGGCATGCTCGACATCAAATCTCTCGCGAGGAGCATTTGGACGAGTGTCCGCCGGGTGGACGGTGGATTGGCGAGTTGATGCATGGTTGCTTTATGAGATTTTGATCCTTTGCGTACCTCCTGCAGCCTTTTTCCTTCTAAGCTCTTCCACCTTCCTGGCTAAAGGTTGATATCTTCTTTCATCTTATATCTTGAAAGTGCACTTCAAATGCACTCCCTTTGGTGAATTGAAGGCTTCATTCTTTTCGAAGCTTCCCTCGGATTAGTTCATCCATTGCCTTGGAAGTTTGAGCCACGTAATTCAAGAAGTCCATAGCTTCATGCGGGTTTTTTTCTCGAAAGTCACCTCCACATGGTTTCTAGCGATTGCTTCATGGCGGAGACATACCATCATAAATGATTCTTTAGCATCATGTATCAAAACCTTAGTTGTGGACATGCCTTATTGTCTCCATGAACCTCTCTGACGATAAAACTTCTCTCATTATCATAGGCAGGAAGTAAGTGTGAATCACCTCTTCCAAGCTGTTAGTCTGGTTGTACTAAAATTTCTTCAAAAATTAGCTTGAAGATCTTGATTTCTAGTGTTCTTTGGCCTGGGTAGAATTAAACCGTATTTTGGCTTTGTCGCTTGAGGTTAACGGGAATGCTGTCCTTCAACAATTCATATCAGGTTATATATGCTTAAAGTTATGCATACTTCCTCAAAATCCTGAATAGTATGGATTTTCATTCTCAGCTGCCACATGAAAAGTTGGTAGTGGGCTGGAGAATAGGGTCTTCTTGCCACATCCTCGGCAGTGGTATGATGCGGGAAAGACACTAACTCTAAGGTGTATGTATTAGTCCCCTCATTGACCTATATCTGTACGGATTCATTGGGCGCTGTGGCTTTGTTGTTCCTGGAAGAGGATCATTTATCTTCATACCTGCTTGACTTCACAACTTTGGGCCAATTGGTGCACTAACTCTTTGCGATCCTACGATATCCCTCTATCAGTGATGCATAAACACACATAAATAATGGAATAACAAAGAACACAAACAAGGCTTACTGAGATAGTGTGGCCAAATATAAAATGATTGTAATGATAAGCATTGTGGTGGTAGTGTAAAAAAACTAAAATTCTAACAAATAGAAATTCAAAAGGGTTAAAGATCTATAACACTTGTAATGTGGATTCTGGTTCATATCAACTTATCATGCAGCAGTTTGGCTGCATCATAGCATGGCATATTTGATTAGTGTCACCGGTTGGGTGATCAATCAACAAAAAAATTTATATCCTAATTTTCCTCTCTTATATAGTCAAACTCTTGCGGTATAGCGGTCTAGTCGTGAGGAACACGGGGATGGGTTTCATCCTGAATGATTCGTATCATGATTCCAAAGAAATGGGTAGAGCGAGGCTTTCATTTGGATCCCTGGTTAGTAAAAGTGTGATCAACATTGTTGTCCTTAGGCTACATGAAGCAACCAAATGAGGTGTGAGAGAGATGCTGAGGCTTGGGTCCTTTAGCTTGATAAAATGAAGTGTGATAGTGTCTCGGGTTATTTCTCGCATTAGGGCAAATGACATATAGTCGTACCAAAGCCAGGATCTTGTTTGACTTTAAAACCAACCCTTAAAAACATTCTACTTGAACTTAAGCATTTCTTGAGCATTGATGTTCAGCTGATGAAAACACTGCTTTATTTAACCTAATTTCGGTGGCTAAATAAATGACATCTAAAGAATGTTAGTGTATCTACCATTAAGAATACTGCTGAACCCTAAAGCATGACTAATTATTGACCAAAAAGAAACACATTAAATAGCATTAAACCTAGTTTGGAAGAGTTTTGAACACATAAGTAGTACTGCTCCGTTTAATGGAAGACTTTACTGGGACCCCATTAACCAATACAGCAACCCCTCGTCTTCAGGTTTAGGAATGACGGAGCTCTATTTGGAGTTAGTATTATAAGAAGGTGCCAGCGATGAAAGTGAGGAGAAGAGGAGAAAGAAAAGAAAACGAGTAACCTGAATGAAAAGAGCTGCGTGGATTCAGTGAATGAACAAAATTAAGGTTACAAAGTTATAAGTGAAACATATAGCCATGAGATCTGGGAAAATACCAAAATACCAAAAATATATGATTACATTGGGGACAAGTAAATTATAAAGCAGGGTCATTTGGATCCAAAATCGGAGACTGACCAATTTAAGCTATGCATAATGAATTTATTTATGATAGCGAAATTTAGCTATCATAGCGAAAATTGCAGGCATAGCGAAAATTTGAATTTTCGCTGTAACACGATAACTGTTATGATAGTGAATGCACTTATCATAAGTAATATCGATATGGCGAGGCTATCTAAATGCGAAATTTTCGCAATCCTTGTGAAAAATTACCATACTGCATGCTCGAAAATCGATATTCTGTGTTCCTTCTTGCATCAATTAGGCCTCCCGTTTCTTCATTCACTTGACATTTCTATACGTCAGAAGCGATGAAATCGCGAAATTCACTCACGAACTTAGCAAATCGACGCCAATACGAAGCCAGAAAGCGTAGTGATAATTTGAGTTCTCAAAGCCTACAAAACTACAAGCAACCTCTAAAACAAAAAATCAGGTGGTACTAAGCGGACTGTGCATATCAATCGACAATTAATATGATTAGTGCGCAAAAGCACTCAAAACCTATCTTAAATGGGGATCAGAAATAGCACTTTTTGTTTAATCCCAGTTGAAGTTAGGGTAGATCCCCCTAGGGGTGAAGGTCTAAATTCACATGCGGTTAGACATGATCTCAGATGGTGATGCGTAAAAATGTCGAATCACGTCGATCTTCTTGATTGTATTTGAAAGACATTGCCCATAGAAATAAATAAACGCATGGAATTTGACAGATTCAAGTGTATTGGAGGTGATCCCTGATAGTGAGTCCAGCGGGTGGAACACCGGTGGTATTTTCACACTTGGCTTTGCAAGAGTGTGAGTCGATAGGGACTGAATTTATGTCGTGAGGTAAGTTTCATCTCATGCATGATATAAAGCATTCCGTATTAATTGCAAATTGTGTGGAATGTGAATGATTATGGTGTGCCATTGCATGCGCATTTTAGAAGGGGAGTAGCCCTTGGAAGAATGTGAATCATAGGCGTTGCTCTGCACGTGGTGGGATCCGCTTTAGTACGAGGTATACGGGAAGACAACGCTCACACTAGTAGGGCCGCTTTGAGAAGAAAGTGACATGTGAAACTGATTATATATTACTGCCTTAAAACATGTATGAAACAATTTTGGTTGATACATGTTTGTATAGAAAAGTAGTTAACTCTTATGAAACTGCCATGATATGGATTGGTTATATTTTTGGTGAGTGTGGATCATGACGACGGTAGCCATTTTACTTATGTTTAGTCTTGGATGAGAGACACTCATTTTGTGGCATTGAGACACTCATTGGCTGTATGTCAGTGAGTGTGGATTGTCAACGGACCCCGGGGTTTAGGCGTCATTGAAGAATAGATGGAAAATATTTTCCTTGACTTTGGATAATCACTCTTCTGTGATAGCATGTAAAATATTTTGAAGAAGCAATTTTAAAATGGCTTGTTATGTGATGAGTGATTTTTCATGTTAGATGTTGAGCACATATCTTGAATCTCACGGTTCAGAAAAGAGTTTGAAAGAGAAATTAAAATTTAAGAGGCTTTTATATAAAATAAGAGAAAGTGTTAAATATGTGAAGGCTTTGGAGGAGGTTAAGACAATTTCATAATCATGTTGAAAAATTGCATTTTGGGTGATATTGGTAGTTTCTTAAGGTTGGATGTCAGCCAGATGGGAATGCTACTTACATGATGTAAGAAAGTGCTATTCTGGTATCGTCGTGCTTTCAATGGTTGACTCACAATGATAGAAGTTATCTCGCTTTGTCTGCATCAATGAAAAGAGTGGAAAGAGCGGAGAAAGATAATATCTGTGGCCCATTCTATGTGTACTAACTTGATATCTTGATCATCTTACCCACCTCAATTTGTATTTCATGCAAGTTTATAGTATAAAGAATTGAATAAAAACTTTGTATAGTGAAGATGGGGTGATCACAAAGATATGGCGGCGGATGAAGAGTGAAATTTGATAAGTACTAGAGTGAGTATTCTGTCACTCTTGCACTTGGATGTGTTCTTGATCCTCATTCTAAGTTGAACTTTTTGAGCTTTTGCTATAAGAGACTTTATCTGTAAGACCCTGAATTTACTCTTTTCATGAATAGTCAATTTCGTTTTCGATAAGTCACGTATTTGACTTGAAACGGTCAAATGAATAGTAATTTTTGAAAAACATGCCCAGAAAATCGAAAATATTCAGAATAATGTATTGAGTCTAAAGAAACTAAAGCAGATTAAAACGGAATTCGTTTAAGGGGTTTTTACTTGAAGCGTCAGAAATGATTTATAGCGAAAATACCCTTTCTGAAATAGTTTTAAAAAATATTCCTTGTACCCCTGGGAATTTTCTAAACCATGTTTATGATAGGGAAATGAGTTTAATTAAGTATTCCATGGTCAATTTATGATTGACGATCTGAAATATTACAATTTTATTGATATAGAAGTATTATTTTCAAGGAGAGAATTTAAGTCATTTAATAGTAAGCTAATTAAGTGTAAATGAGGAACCAATAGAATGGTGCCAACATGTAAGCAGTGATCCACATGATTAAAAATGGACTATGAAGGAGCTTATAAATTTTAGTATTTACTCTTAAATTAGTTGGCAACTGTGGTTCAGTGGATGAGTTAAAGTTAAATAAAGTCAAACTTAACTTTGGTTAGTTAAAGTTAACTAAGGTTAAAAGGATATTTGTGTTAGCAAACCATGAGAGTTAGTTAAGCCTAACTATGGTTTAAGTTAGTAGAATTTTATGGGGCAAAAAGTGGAATTAGTTGCTTTTCACTACAAGAAAAACAACATTTCTTAACATATACTTTTTGACAGATGACAATATATGTCATAGTTTCTTACTTCAATTGACAATGATGATTTATGTGCCTTTGAGGAAAGTAAGCATGACATAAATAAAGTCTACAAGATCAATTTTTACTTATAATAAGTCTACCTTATTTTAAAAAAAAAAGTTATGATAAGTCTACCTTGCCTTTTATTTGATAATAACGAATAGTGAAAAATATTTAAATAAAACACCTTCGATGTAAACATGGGTACTATAAATAATCAAAATCTCTCTATTCGTTATTTATTGCTTCTAAATCCCCACCCACAACACCTTGTCCAATGATCGGCTTCGTTTGGAGAACAAGGGCTCTGGTGTGTGGACTCTAAATCTGGTGGCGGTGGTCCAACTCGACGTTGTTATTTGGACCAACGGGGTTATTCACGGGATCGAGAGGCTATTGATTCCTCGGTTGGTCAAGGATGATTTTAACCACAGGATGAGTCTCCAGTCCATTTCTACTGTTTTTCTTGAGGAGACGCTCGAGGATGATCCTTGGACACATTGCCTTTAAAAGCCAATGTTTGTCCTTGCTGGACCAGCTATAGTTCCACCGATATACGATTCCATGGCCCCTGATCCAGAGAAGGCTACGACTTAGCATATCTTTTTGACCCCACTATCTACGTTCGGGTTCTGTTGTGTCAATGGCGTGTTTATTCCGTCGGAGAGAAGAATAAATTTAAAAAAGCAAAACAAGTACCGATAACGGCTTGTTGCAAACCTAGGAGGGTTTTTATACGTCTTGTTTTATTTCTATCTGTGCTCATTGCCCACTGGATATTTATTTAATTCGTGAGAAAGGATAGAAAAATTTCTCCAAAAAAAATTTGTGTTAGAGCATGTTATTTTTCCTAAATAGCCAAACGTGGCCTTAGGATCATGTGGAAAGGGGCATAATGTGGCATGAGAGTTGGATGTTGACTTGAGTGTTAATCTATGGTGTAGTTAGTGGCACTAGTGGATAACTTGGAATCATGGCATTGAGTATTGTTTTTTCCGTTGCTTTTAAGGATTTGTTCTCCATTCTTTTTATATAAATATCTGCCCATATTGTGAGTAGTGTGCTGTCTCCAACCATATTGACTCAACTGTAGGTCTTTGATTTGATCTTTGGAGACTCTAGAGACTTCACCTGCAAGTGATTGTGCTTTTCTCTTTCGAGGGAAATAACCAAGAAATTAGGAATTGGAGGGCATGGATAAGTAAGTGGGCTCAATTGTATAATCACACAATAAAATTCTTTTTGTCACTTGGGAGTGGAAGTTTAGAAGTGGGGTCAGAGATTTAAAGGGGGAAAGATGATGGAATCCGTGATCATGAGAATCTATATGCATATATAGACACAAAAATATCTAACATAACAAGATGACCAGAAAGAAAGCATGGACTGAAAGATGCTTTTAACAAATTGTTGATGCTTAATTAACAATTGTACCATGTTCCAGTCAACCTTAAAATACTGCTTACTCCAGTTGTGATCCATGGTTGTATTCCTTCCCACCAAACCAAGAGTTCTTAGTCCATCTCTTAGAGAGTGCTCAATTGTATTTGGCCTTGGCTATCTCCCAACTCAGTGATCAGTTGTGTGGATGAAGCTCATTGCCTTATCACTTGTTTAATTCCTTTCTGTAATGTCTTGTTTGTGTTGTGCCTGCCCAAGCCAATCTACTTTTTATTCGAATGTTATCCATGCTTATATTTACAGCCAAAGACATGGTTTTAATGGGTGAAAGATCTGTTTTTTATATTGAGTGTAATACACCCTGCCTTTTTTATTTAAACTAGTTCTTGTCCATGATTGTTTATTGATTTTTCTGTTTATCTTCATAAATATTACCTTTTATAAATCTTAGAATGCGGTTGTTGTTTACAATTTTCAGTTTGTTCTTCTCTAGATTTCCCATGTGTCCTCTGCTAATTTGGTTATGGTTACCCATAGTGAGCAATACCAGAAAGGTAAGATTACAACGGTTCCCGATGACTGAGCATTCATATATTTGTTTTAGATAGGGACATGATTTTTCTTTAGTTGCCTTCTCTGTGTCTTAAACATATCCCATATTATGTCATAGAGAGGAAAAGGGTCTATAAGAATAAGCCTTATATGTTTGAATTTTACAAATGTTGAATTTTGCAACTAATGATCTGCCCCATGAATACTTATCCTAATTTGTTTGAGAGAAATACCTTAATAACAGTTTTGGAAACATTGGACATCCCTCACCTAGGTCATTGATATTTATTTTTAGGTCCCCATAAAGTTCTGGCAGTTATGGTTGAAGTTTTTAGTAAAAACTCTATTGGATCATCACTTGTATATTTTAAGGAACTAGTGCATTAATCCTGTCGAATTCATGAACAAATTTAGTCTTGGACTTTATTGACCTAAACAATTTTTTTTTCTTTCTTTTTTCATAATTCAGAAACTCATTATTTTTATAAAGTCATTTTATAGCTTTACTTTAAGCGGTCCAATGGCTGCTTGCTCAAAGATAATACATGTAGACAGAAATATTGGGTACTAGGTTCTAAGAAAAATATATGTATATATAATATATATATATATATATATATATATATATATATATATATATATTATGGAGTGATGTGTGGTGTGAAATAACAAATGAAAAATTGTGTGTGTTGTTCAAGCACAAGTAGCAAGAAAATGAGTACAATGAATACAAAGGGTGTTGAACAGAAAATGAAAAATATCTTAATTTTTAGTTGTAAACTTGTATATAAGTACTTAGTTCCCTTTAAAACATAGAAAAAATATAAGTAAATTGGTAATTCAGCATTTCTTTTCTTCTTTTTAGCCTATGAATGGACGACCCCAACCTCCCTCACCTCTTTTTCTTTTCTTTTCCAATCCTTCTTTTTGGATTATATTGTTCTCTAACATTGGCCATTTTGTCTGAAGCTGAATTCCAGGTTCAGACAAAGTTAATGGCTGATAAAGTGCATATAGACAAAGTTAATAAGCCAGTTTGGACAATGACAGAATCTGGTGTAGTCATTGCATCTTTTAGCGTGGTGATTACTTTACACATATCACATTGCGTCCACTGGTTTCAAATTAAGTTCTTGAAATGCATAAAATGAGTCTTTTGGCGTCTGCCTGCTGATCATTCTTTGATTAATGTTGCTTAAGTATGATCCTTGGGATTGCCGGGTTAAAGAAAATATTTATTGACCCACATTAATCTTTGTAATGATTATTATATCAGTCACTCTTTGATAGTTCTGTAAATATAGATGCAATGAATTAATACGGAAATGAATATTAATAATCATGGTTTTAAAAATTTTAGCAGGATGATTATGATATATGGGTTCCTAACTAAGTCAAGTGATTTGGACCAAGGAAAGTATATGAGCCCACTAAGTCATGTAGGAAAAACTAACAAGTTTCTTTAAAATTGCAGTCTAAATTAATGGTTGTCGCTATCTTCTTATTTGAGATTGTTCATGGAACAATGAATTCACTTGGATTAGGTGTAATGATTGGATTGCTTTTGGTTTGGTTGCTTCAATAGATGCCAGCTGAGGCTGATGGGAAGCAAAAGGTAAAAAAGATTAAGTTAGTTGTTTACATACATGCTTCCTCTTTTGATTTCTTGTATATTTTCAATGTATGTTATGATTGTCAAATTGCTCTTGTTGAATCTTGATAATAGAGTAAGTTACTACAGAGACATGTTACTTTTAGACAAATCCGGCTTTTAATGATTAACCCATTTCTATGTAGTTTTTCCTTATCTTTCCTTTTCCTAAGTATAAATATAATTTTAAGATAAGGCATAGTAAAATCGTGAACTATCCATTTAACTTGGGAATTTTTGGGAGCCCATGTAGGATGTAAGTATGAACTGATGCATTCTTTATAGGCGCCCTCAACATGCTTATATCATCATATTGAAAATTTCAATGGAAAAGTCTGAATTATTATTATTATTTTTTTTTGCCTGATACAGAACATTTGATCATGTTGCCCATGTTTGTGATAATGATAAAATCCTCTGATTGAATCTGATATGGTAAAAATAAATAAATAAATGATTGGATATCCTCTTCACATGTTGAAGTTGTGTATATGTGTTGGGTTAATGTAGAAGTATAATTTCTTGCATAATTTCTCATAAATGATCAGAGGTGAAGATAACATAACTAGTTTTCAAGCCAGTCATGCTCCTTCAAATTTTGTCTCTTCTCTAGCTTTTTGTACCTTACCAATGTGGAAAGCCACCATTCCCACTATACCCGTTTAATCTATCGTTGGCTCTGGCTTTCCTTCTTATAGTGTCATATTTACTTATGATATTGAATACTTGTTTCTATGATATTGAAGAGGTTAATATATGTATTCTCCAATGAAAAAGAGTAATAATTTTTTATATCTTATGCTCTATTTTCTATTAATATTTTTTCGTTCTTTTAGGTATCCACAAAAAATGCCATGAAGAAGACAAGGATGAAGAAACAAAGAGTATCTCTTATGAAATGCTAGCAAATTCAATTTAAAGTCAGTGTATTATTTTAGAAAGTATTTTTATTAAGATTTGTTTATGAATAAAATGGAAATGCTTTAAGATTTTTGAGATTATATTTTTATATTCAAATGTATGTATATTACTTTTTTTTTACCTCAGCTACTAGTTTATGTTCATTGTTATAAGGTTTGATGATTAGTATCATACTTAAAACATGAACTAGATTTAATTTCAAAATAAGCATACAAGGTAACAGGTTCCTTTTCCATCAAAAACTAGAAATTATAGAGTAAAATAATATTAATTTCTTATAGGCAGCCTTGACAGATTATTCATTCAAACTTTGACATAAATAGAAAGCAACTTTGACATATGTTATACTAACAAAATTCCATGATTAGTAAATATGGAGGCAATCATAACCTATCTATATGTCAAGCTAGCTTTAAAGTTTTCTTGACACTGGCATAGATAACATTTATGAACATTAACCTATCTTAACAGATGTACGATATCTTGACGGTGAAAAACTGTCAATAAAACCCTTTTTTCTTGTAGTGTTTGGACTATATGATTACATATGGATAAGTGAGAATGCTAGGATGCCAACCAATGGCATGGGGTTAATTTAAGGATAATTGGAGGGCAAATTAGGCATGAAAAAATATCATTTAAGTGCACATTTGTCTTAGCTACGGTGCATACGGGTGGACAGTTGGAGAAAAGGAAGCAAAAGGGAGAAAAAAGGAAGCAAGGGAGACAAAATTCTGCAGCCCTTTCCAAGTTATTCAAGTGATTCTCATGCCATTTCAAGACAATTTCAAGTGTGCATCATGTTGTAGGTGCCTAGATGGAAGCCCTAAGTGAAGAATCAAGTTTCTAAGGTGGGAATCCTTACTGAGTATGTAATTTGAAGGTTAATGGAGGAAATGGTTATATGAGGGTGTAAATGAGTTTCTTGGCATATGTAGATTTGAATAAGAGATTTCATTGGAATTCCAGTTAACATCAAGACACCAAAACTCTTAAGGTAAGCAATTAGGGTTTTATGGATTATTTATCTAAACCTTCAATTGAGTTATATTAAGGTTTTAGCTATTAAATTGACATGATTCTAGGTTGATTTTGCACGAAATTTAGAAAGAAAGAATGAGATTATAAGGATTGTAAATTTGGTCAACCTTGGATGTGTGGAAGTGATGTTGTTTGATTGGTTTTAATTGATTTAATGACGGCATGAATACTTGAAGGAATTAATGTAATTAAAAGTTGAAAAGAAAATGAGATATAGCATGGAGAGGGTTTGGCCAAGAGAGGGTTTAATTGGAAATGCATTGGTTTGATTTAGTTTAATTGGATCAATGGCATTGGATGAATTGTTAAATGTAATTGTTGAAAGAAAATTGAAGAAATAATGATGAATGTGTGACATGTAGGATTAGGCCACCCTAGGAAAAGTATGGAAAAGTTGAGTTTCAATTGATTTTAATCAATTGGAAGTGAAATATAAATGTTTTAATGGAATGTATTAGAATTAAAGTTTTGAAAAAGAGGTGATTAAGACATAAATGTAATTTTTTGCTAGGTGAAGGACATGCTAGGTTTTTGCTTTAAGCATGCTAATGGCTTGAATTAAGGCTTGTAATGATGTTCTCATGAGCCTTGATTTGGTGGAAATTAATTGGATAAGTTGAGATTAAGTTGAATAAGAAAATGCTTAAGAGTTTGCTTTCTAATTTAATAGAAGTATAATATTATAGTTAATGGTTTAATTGAATATGATTAAGGTATGAATGTTAATGGATTTTATGGATAATGTGACTTGTAGGAGGAAAGTGATTAAGGACAAAGGTGGAGGTGGAAAGTTTTTAAAGGAGGAAAAAGGGCTTAAATAACTAAGGTGGGGAAAAATGTAAATGTTTATGGAAATATATATATTAATGTTAACGAATACATATGTTTTCATTTCTATGTTATACATGTTTAAATGAAAAAGGAAATGTGGTTTTCTTGACTTTACTTATGTTAAGAAAATATGAAATGATTATGGTTTCCATAGTTTTATAAAGCATGATTTATGGTTCCATATTAAATGAAATGTTTATGAATAAATGTTTAAATGAAAAAGGAAATGTGGTTTTTCTTGACTTTAAATTATGTTGAAAATATGAAGGATTATGGTTTCCATAGTTTTATAAAGCATGATTTATGGTTTTCGGATGAAATGAAATGTTTATGGTCTTATATTCTATATATACATGTTTATATGAAAATGTTTATGATTGAATCCATGTTTACCCTATGTTACAAAGATAAAGTTTAAAGGAAAGTCGACTAAGTACTTTAATCGTGCATAGTACATGGGAAAGGGATAAGATTTTTTTATAGAGGGAAGGGAAGTGTAAAACCCGTGAAAATTTTAAATTTAAATTTTTCAGATAAAAAGGGGGCAAAACGGTAATTTACCGAAATAGTCTTGAGAAAAGTTGTGATTTTTCTAGATCTCGAATGACAAAGCGGATTCACCGTTGGAATCGTCGTGAAATTGCTTCTCGGTCGAATTTCGTTGGTCTGAGATAGTCGAGTTCACGCGTATTTCGAGGAAGCGCATGTCAGCCAGGCACATGCGAGCCATGTGGATGGCCAAATGGCGAACCATGTGATGACACAGGCCATGTGACCACATAGCATGCCATGTCATGCATATAGCTCTTTGCATACCTATATAAGGAGCTCACATGGGTACATTGGTAGAAGCGAGGAGGCGAGCGAAAGCTGGAGTCCATGGGAGCGCTCAAGAAAGGAGGAGGAAGGGAGGAAAGGAGAAAGAGGAAGGGAGGAAAGGAAAAGGAGGAAGGGAGGAAAGAGAAGGAGGAAAGGAAAGAAGAAAAGAGAAGAAGAAAGGGGAGGAAGAGGAGGAAAAGAAAAGGGAAAGAGTGTTGCGGTGGCGGCCGGACGGAAAAGAACCCAGGCGCCTGAGGTAGGTTTCTCCTGCTGGTTATTTTATGCCTAGGGGTCGTGTAATGGCCTGCAGGTTTTAAGTCCGATTTTCCAAGAAGGAATTTGGATGTTGTAGTTTGTTGTGATTGTGTGATGGTCAAAGACCGGTTCTGAGGGTTGGAATTGTCAGGGGGCCCAGAACAACGTATTATGGGATGGCAAAATCCCGAAGCGAAATGGCAAACGAGTTGTGCCAATTTCCGCACACCCTTGTGAATCGGCGCGTCAGCTTTGGAATGACCGCCTTTCTCATCCGAACTCCGGTGGCGGCGTTCTTGGACTCTACAAAAAGCTCGTTGAGTCTAGAATTTAATAAAATAAAGTGCTCGGCCAAAATGTAGGCTGAACATTGGGCTGGATCACGGACAGTTGAGGAATGGTCCGTTCTAGTTTTCAGAACTTCTGTTTAATTTCGGAACCGATTTGTAACCAAAATGCTTGGGACGACATATGGCATGAGCAGGGAATTGCGTGTTGGATGTTTTGTGTGGTAATTACAAAACTGGACTTTCTGAACTAAGTCAGTTATTTAGAAGGCGAGCATGAGTCGGATTTATGGCCAGGGAATGGCTAATGTGTTATTGCCATAAATTGAATAGCATGCTGAATATGTGAAGAGTGTGATATATGTGTGATAAAGATAAAATAATTATATGCATTAAGGTTGTATAGTGACATACTATGTCTCGGCCAGGGAATATGAATTAAGGCACTTGCACAAATGTGGTGGAATTATGTTAATACATGCTTGAATGATATGTTGACATGAATGAACTGAATGATAGAAAATATGTAGTGCATGCTTATGTGATGTACTAATTTGAATGTGTGGAATATCAACATGACTGCATGTATGCTAAATAAATGAAATGTTGTGTGCATTAGACATGAGTATTCATAGCACACACTTTGAGTGTGGAGTGTGGAATGTCCATGTAGGGAGTCTTCATACATTGGTCATTGGTTTGAGTCTTGATGCTTTCGAGTGCATTGCATTGGTGTTCGGTAACACCACGCATTACATGAGTGGGTACATGGTGCGGTTGTACTTGCATTTGTGGTGTTGAATCGTGTGGGCTTAGGAAGATGGAATGAAGTCGATTGGGGTCCACGATTAAATGGTAAATGAAATGCCAGCCGGGCGTATGGCGGGGATAGATACCCCCTCGGGTCAGAAAACTGAAGCACAGTTGGAAACGGCGTATCATAGGTGAAAGCAGAAAAATGTCGGAGGAGTGTAAGAGACTACGTGGTGAGACCAGAAAGTTCGTTGCCCAAGGACACGAAATGATTAATGATATCACATAGACTACGGGTTGTGAGATGGGAGTCGGGACATTAGTATTGATTTCCCATTGGAACTAGCATTGGGTGGTGGGTGGAGTTGACCGGCTACTTGGGGCATGTAGAGTGTGCGTCTCATACATGCATGTAGATTTTCCATGATAGGACCCGACATGTATGCACGGATTAGTTGGTTTGACTATGGAAATGATCGTTTGCGTGTGCTTTAGGTGGGAATAGTCCTTGTGGGATTTATCTGCTTGGCGTTCGGTGCACCCGTCGTGGGACTCACGCTTTCGGGTACGGGGACGGTGCAGCGACGGCGCTCCTTAGAGGCGGGATTATAGGCAGGCTGGATTTGTGGCCTTGATTCTTGTTTATGTATATATTAGAGCAGACAAATTGTTAATATATGTTTTTGTATTAAGAGTGATGTAATAACTCTTGGATATGAAATGTATGGTCTTGTAAGCTTACGTATGGGCCCGAGTATGGACGGTGGGCCACTGTGGGTCATTTACTTAAGTATGGGTCTCATGATATGAGACACACAGGTTTCCGCAGGTTGACGGTGGTCAACGGGACCCTCGGGTTTGGGGTGTCACAGGAAGAGTGATGCATATCGCCATGCACGTGAAAAGTACGAAAAGGTTACCAACACACGATGTGATTTATTCCATAGTGCAATGGTATCTAAAAGAAATTCACGATTTATCGGAGGTTCCTTTTGGGCCATCGGTGATCGTAAGACTGTTTCATCAGAGGTTCTTTCATGGGCCAACGGTGGTTAACGATAGGCGGGTTCCATTGGATACGACGGATTCATAAAGGAAAAGAAAGTAAAGTAAGTGTTTATTGAAATGATATGTTTATACAATTATTTTACTCGTTGTATTTGAACTATATGGAAAAGAAAGTAAAGTAAATGTTTATTGAAATGAGATGTTTATACAATTGTTTTACACATTGTATTTGAACTATATCTGGAAACATTATTTTCTGTGAAGCTTATTACTCTCACTAAACTCCTTTAGCTCACTTTTTTTTTTTTACTCGTATTTGCATAAAATGTTTTGAGGACGAGAGGCCGATGTAGCTCGAGCATCCTCACGTGAGTAACCACTTCCGCCTCACGCGATGACCACTTTTTGAAAATGTATAGACCCTTGTTTAATAACTACTTATTACCTTTATTTTGTAATGTATATATATTTTAAAATATTGTTTATATTTCCATGGTGTTTAGAAAAGGATTTTAAATTTTGATTTGAAATTTCCTGTAGTTGGATGTGGAGTAAATGAATATTTTTGGTAGTGTAAAATGTTTTATTACAAGTGTTGTAAATTGGGAGATGTCCGAAAAACGGAGAAACTTTGCCCGATTTTCTGCAAAATGTTTAATCGTATAAAAAGGGTTTAATGTTTAAAAGGAAAGAAAAAAAAAATCTCCCATCGTGTTTAATAAGGTTTTAGTGGAAAGTGTAACTGTATAAATGGGTTTGCTCCATGAATTCACTTTTGAAAAGGGTTTAAAAGAAATGTTTTCTCAAATTCGTAGGAGTGCCAGGAAGGTGCCTCGGGTTAGGAAGAGGAAATCCGGGTTAGGTCCCTTCATTATCCATATGACCATCAAGAGAAAGTGAATAGGGTGAAGGAGGCCTTGTATAAACTATTTGTTTAATATACAAAGTATGGGGCTACATCAAGCTCAATTGCTTCATTTCAAACTAGGTCATCATCAATGACCATGGGTGCTTATTCACAACAATGTCCTCCGATGAAAAGCGAACAAGCTCAACATCATCAATGACATCTATACTTGATGTAGAAGTTTGATTGATATAATTTTCTTATTCTTTTTTCAGTATGCGGTATAGTGATGATTTTTGTTTTATGTGATGGTTGCTTGTATATTATTTTAGAAAGTATCATGGAAATTAGTCAAATGACTTCAAATGATGTCAGTCTCAACTTGATATATACTTGGATGAAGGAAGCTATGTTGGGAAATGACCTCGATGTGCTAGAATATTGGAAGTATAACCATCGATTCCTTGAACTTGCAATTATGGCTTGTGACATTTCAACGCATTCAATCACAACATTAGCTTCGAATCTTGTTGTATTGGTGGTCGTATATTGCATAAGTATAGAAATTGTTTGCTCCCAAAGAAACTGTGCAAGCCCTCATTGTACTTTGTAATTAGCTCATGATTTTAAGAAGTGGGCCATACGGTAAAAATTGCTTATTCCCTGAACTTTTTTTTTTTTTTTTTTTTTGTTTCTTACTTACAACTTACAAAATAAGCATTTTGGTTTTATGAATTGCAGATGTGCAGGAAGTAGAGGATATTTGATTATCTAAGGAAGATTCAAATGTGTTGTTGATGATCTTGTCTCAGGAATGATTTTTAGATTTATAATTTAATGATTATTCTGATAGGAGTTTTTGTAATTCTATTTGGTTTTGAATTTTGTATGTTATTTGATGTTATTGGATTTGAGCTGAAAAGGCAAAAATAGGGTTTCCAAAGTACTTTTACCTTTAAAACAACAACTCCATAAGAGTGCATATCTTTGTGAAACCTTACAAGGAAAAGCGTATTTTCGAAAATGGCGATATGTAATTCTTTTCGGGGCCAGTACAATGAAATACAGATTTTTCACCAGACTCGGATGTGAAAGCGGATTACGCCGTTAGAATCATATCGCGAAATCTAGTTGAACCAAACAAACTGCTTCAAATTCCAAGACAATCGATTTTTCATGCATTTTGAAGCAGTTTTCGAAATGTATAAATTTTTTACGCATTTTGCTGGGTAAAGTGGAGCTAGGTTGAAGCAGTTTTCCTGTGATGTGTTGAGATCCCGTGACTGCGTTTTGGCCATAACTTGGCCATCACACATTAGAATTGAATGATTCCAATTTCTGGATAAAATAGACCTATAGGAGAACACATCTCCCTGAAATAGGTCTATCCAATTTCCAACTCCTTTTGACTCAGAAATGCGTTCAAATGAGAGCTATGTTCGAGGCGGTTCACCAGTGCTTATTTGAAAGCGGGTAGCCATGTTAAAAGCGGTGTTTGCAAAACTGTTTCTCCCTTGCTTTTAAGATCAGTTTAAATCACCGTTTTGTATGATGTCACAGAGTTGTCTCTATACTCGGTTATGATGGTATGAGACTGAATCTTAAAAGCGATGTGAATTATGGATTAAGTGCCATCTCTTAGTTAAGAAATGACATGTGACTATATTGTGTTCCAAACAATTTGGGTTATGTGTGTTGTGCTTGAACATGGCCATGTTTTGGCATGTGCAGTCTGGAGGACTGGGTGCTATGTCAGCAACGAGGACATGAGCCATGACCTCTATTGCCTAATTGATGTTAGGAGTTATGGGAATGTATGTTTTGCATGATGTATATTGAATTGAGTGTGTGGAATTCTGGCAATGACATATGGAATTGATGTGTTTGAATATATGACTGTTTGTATTGCATTGAACATGAGGTTCATGAACACACACCCTGGTTACAAGGTCAAATGTCCATGTAGAGGTCTTCACATTGGGCATGAAGTTTGAGTGAGTTTGAGTGCAACGACAAATTGCATTTGCATTGGTGTCTGATGATCACGCATTATATGGGTGTGTGTACATGGTACTGATTTGGCATTGCGTTTGGTGCTGAATTGTGTGGGCTCGGGAATGGGACGAAGTCCAATTATGTCACACAGTGTTAAATGAAAATGGAAAACGAATAGTGTCAAGCGTAGCAAGTAGGGGATAAACACCCCCTTAGGTGAAAAGCCTGAAAACCTAGTTAGACAGCGTATCCAACGGTGAAAGCCCGAAAAATGTCGGAAGGTATAAGGGCAGAGTGGTAGGCAGCCGGAAAGTTCTATTTTTCAAAGACACAGAGCGATTAAATAAATATCATGACCTCAGAGTTTTTGTGATGGGAATTCGGAACATTTCGATGATTTCCCATTGGCACTTGCATTGGGTGGTGGGTGGAGGTTGTTGATATGGGCATGAGTGTCGTCTCATACATGCATGTAGTTTTTTTTCATGATAGAACAGCATGTCTGCATGGATTGTGTTGTTTGTGTGACTGTGAAATGATCATTTGCATTTGCACCTAGGTGGGAAGTAGCCCGGGTAGGTTTTGTTTCTGCTAGCATGTCACTGGGTTGTGGGACACCCAGATGCAGTCCGTGGTTGGAAGGGCCGACAGGTCACGTGCAGGCAGACGGCTCTCCCTAGAGGCCGACAGTTGTGAAGAGGGCCGAGTTGTGGCCTTGAAGTATTTTTTTATATGTATGAGAATTGTTAATCGTAATACATATCCTGTTTTGTATATTGGAACAACATTTGGTTCAGCCTGTATTTGTACCATACTCTGCTGGTGAGTGCTATAACTCTCACATTTTGTATACGGACTATATGAAGTTATGTTGTGTATTTATGAATTAAATGTCTTAGGGATGAGTCTCGGTACTGAGACATGTGAGTGCGTTCGGGATACAGATTTCCATAGACTTCCCGCGAGGTTGTGGGTTGTCGACGAGACCCTCGGGTTTTGGGGCGCCACATCTACTATTGCATTTTACCCATTTCAGTTAGGTTTTGGATTATTCAATGGTGATTGGTGAAGTTACAATTTTTACATTCCATAATTATGGTTTTTGATGATTAACTGTAACACCCAGGAATTTGTATAGGTATAAGTTAGGGAAAATAATAATGACAGGAATTCGTATAGGTATAAGTTACGGAAAATAATAATGATAATTCAATTAGAGCGTTATAAGAAATAATAATGGTAATAATTAATTAATTACTTTAGAAAGGATGTTATAAGAAATAATAATGGTAATTCAAGAAAATAATAATGGTAATTCAATTAGTAATTAGTGAGTACTATAATGAAAGGGCGTTATGAAAATAATGGTAATTGATTGTAATTAGTGTACTATAATGAAGGGGAGGTAAAGTATTTACTGATAGATACCCTGAAACAAATTGGAATAAGAAGGAAAATCCTTTCTATTCATCTTTGAATTTCTCGTGGTAGAATTTCAGGAGGACGTACGGCTTTCGGATCTAGGGTTTGAAGAACAAAATTTTCTAGGTAAGATCTTCCTCATTTTATTTGTCTAGATTTCTTTGATGTAGGTTCTTTAATTTTATTTCAGTTTAGATAAACCACGAGAAGAAGTCGATTTCGATTACACTTTAAATTTCTTTAGAAATAAAATAAAATAAGGATCAGTGGTGTCATATTGAATTACTTTGAGTATGAGAATGAAAAAGTATTTAAGGATAATTTTGAAAGAAAGCCGTAAACAAATAAGATAAATTTGAAAGTTGAATTTTGTATAAATATGTATTTGATAAGTATTAAATATATATGTATTTTGTAAGTAAATATTTTAGTAAGGATTAGAGATTTATTAGATAAGGAATATGATTAGAATAATTATTTGCTTAATTATAGGAAATAAGATCACGTTAATAATAGTTGTTGTCAGGTATGATAATTGTGCATAGATAAAAGGGCTAGATGTGTATTTGTAATAATATAATTTGTAAAATATTATTAATATTATTTCTTTCCTAGTAAAGATTTAGTTCGGATTAAGAGCATAAAAATACATAAATTATTAAAATAAGATCCAAAAGGAATATGAGTTTTATAAAATTTGTAAAACTACCTAATTCAAATAGTTATCATTTGAACAGTTGTCAATATGTTTGAGGTGAACAAAAATAATATCATTGTTAAGAATATCAAATTAGGAAAGTTTTAAGAATAAATAAGTAATGATGATAGTTTCTTCCTTATTATTTTAGGAGAAATATTTCATTGAGGTGAAATTCTTCGAATTAGCTCCTTCAAAGCTTTAGAGTACTCCTTTGAGGTAAGGATTCTAATCTGACTTTTGAAAAATTATTATTTTATATATATATGCGTGCTTAAAGGGATATTAATCTGATTTTAAAGAAAATTGTTTGTTTTACTCATTTGAGGATGAGAATTGTTTTAATTGAATTATATATAATCTTGGTTTATGAAAAGTTTTACTTGTTTTATTTATTTGATTATCCATGGATCAAAAAAAGTAATTTTGTATGATTGTACTTTTGAGATTTGTTTTGTTTACGAAAGAAAATGTGGAGATGTGATGTTTGTAATTTGAAATTTGGAATAAGGAAATATTTATTTCACAGTTAGTTCGAATACATCATGGGAATAATAGTTGACACTATTAAACCTTGTCAACGGGATATAATGAATTGACACTATTCGGCCCCTTGTCAGGATATAATAGTTGACCTTTACATTTTCTTATTGGTAGAGATAAATTGATTTGAACCCCAACCTCTAGGGGTTTGGGGAAAGGTTACTAGTACTAGTAGTGTTTGGTTCATCCCACCTTAAAAGGAACAATTTGCGGCTAGCCACCTATTTGAAAGTCCCACATAAGCGAGCTGTTTGATATTTGATGACGAGAGAAAAATATATTTGAAATGTATTTGATTTTGAATTTGATATGAAGAGTGTTTGAATCGAAATTTGATATGAAATTGTTTGGATCACATTTGATGAAACTGATTTAGAAATGGATATAGAATGTTTTGAAGTATATTTTGTTAATGTTCAAACTTATTTTTGAATCAAAGTTTTGATGAAAAACATCTCTATTGTTATATGATTGAAAACTTTGATCCATGAGCGTAGTAGTATTTCTTATTGAGCTTTTAGCTCACTCCCATTCATTGACATATTTTCAGGTACTTTTAGTTTCCGCGAGGAGTGATGGCTAGGTTGGGGATTCATCATCATTAGGATTTGATTAGAACTTTATGTTGGATCATGTTGAACTCATAAGTTCATGTTTATGTGAAATGTTGGGTTTGGGTTCAATTGAAGAAAGTCACTTGGATGAACATTCCTTTTTATATTAGTACAAAGTTGGTTGAGAGATCTCAGAAATATTGTTTTATTCTGAACAACTCTTACTGACAGTATAAATTGAGATTTGAATATTGAGAAAGAAATTTTTATGGCATTAAATTTGAATTTGGAGAATTTATAAGTTAGAAGGTTGCATTTACTCTGATATGTGATTAGTAATTGGACAAAAATTCAGTTACAAGGAAGGTTAGTGTCGTTTCACACTTCAAACCTTCAGGCTGAAGGCTTGAGGAATTGTGAATTGTGATCATGCTAAAGGTAGGTTTCGGGCGTGACATTGTTAACGATTTCCCGATATTGAGGTTGTACTATATCACTGGATTGAAGTATATTTAGACATACAATACAATATGTTTTGGAAAATTTTCACGTGAGGTCTTAAAAGTTCAGGTTTGTCTCATCATTGGGATGCTTAAGTTTTGGAAAATCTGTACAATCTATACATTTTTTTTTTCACATAAGGCTAGGCTAACCCGTTGGCCCGATATAGGGCCGAGCTAGGCCAGCAAAATGGCAGCCCAGTTTAAATAAGGCTCGGCCCAATCCGACCTGACTATACCCTTGACCTAGTGTGGGCCCGGCCCGGCCCGGCCCGATAAGCCCACCCGAATTACCAACTCTACTCATGTATAGAGATAAATGAAGAAAATAGGGAAAAGGGGTTCTAACTTTAGAATAATTTTAAAAAAAAAATGTTGTGTAGAGGATAGATGAGACTGTTTTCTTTATATTTTGATAGTTGGTGGAGTGGGAAAAAAAAAACCAAAAAGACTCAAAAGGGCTTAATAATGAATTTTACACTCTCCATATTCCACACATCAATTGGGAAAAAGTATCAATGGACTTTCGATTCATGATGGCCGAGATCAAAAGGACATGAGACTATTTTGATGGTGGTTAATAGGCTGACCAAAATACAGTCTTTTAATCTTATTGAAACATCATGGGATTTCCAAATCGATCCTTAGTGATTAAGTCCCTTTTTTCATGAGCAAATTTTGGCAAAAACTCGGGATTGAAATGCACATGAGTTCTTCCTAGATATCTCCTTAAATTATAATCTAAACGGAGGTTATAAATCATGCTTACAGACTTATTTGTGATTTCCCTAACGAAGAAGATAACTTTATAAGAGCCTCGAAGTCCCAAACTGTACCAGGATCGAGATAAATATATATATATATACATCATATTTTTCTAAATGCTATTTGTTTACTTGATAATTGTATAGAAGGAAACTTTTGAATATAAATTGCTACAGATTCATCCATTAACCAAAGCTTGGACATTCTAAACGTTCGCTTTCTTATTTTGATTGCAGCAAGTCAGGTCAGGTCAGTTGCTGATCGATGGGAAATTTTGAAGCAAGTGTTGTCTTTGAACTATGGTTGATGAGAAGACTATAAATCTTTGTCAGATTATGTTTCCATGAATTCTTTGCTGCAAATAATTTTTCAGCTTCCTATTGATTTTTTTTTTCAAAAATAATTCTTATCTACTAAATATTAATTAAAAAATTTTATTTCAATATTATGTGTAGTTAATAAATTAAATTAAATTAGTTTTTAATATAAAAATATATTTGATTTCAAAAAGTTGTGTTGCTAGAAGCCTAAAAAGAAGCAAGGAGAAAACCCTATCCTCCTTTTCTCTCAAACTTTTCCTTTGCTAGCCTATTTTCTTTAAGATGAGTGAGTTTTAGAGGTAGCGTTGATTGGGCCGGACTAGAATTTGGTCGGGCCGATATTAGGCAAAAATTTGAAATCGTGCCGAGCCTAAAATATAACAACTTGCCGCGCCCCAAATTCAATGAGATCAGTGACTGAGTGCCTTATAAAACAAAAAAATTGCTTATGGGTGGGGTACAGGCGGACAGGCCACGTGGCCTTGCCGTCGGCTAGGCGAATTTGGCTCGATTTTCGGTCGAATAAATTAACATTGACCTAACCTATTCAGTTGGATCGAGGGCTAGCCCAATGGGTCGAGCTTAAATTGCCACCTCTAGTGATTTTTTTGTCATTCTTGACCTGAAACTACCCCTCTACACCTCTTTCCACCTTTCTCTTTCTTAATAAAGTGGTTTTCCCACACAAATTTAGGTTTTTATTTGTTTTTCATGATGTAGTCGTTGCCTTGGAAGGCATGTAATTGTTGTCACCTTCGTGTATGTGCGATTGTTGTCATCTTTGTGCAACAGGTGGTTGTGTCGCCTTGGAAGGTATGTAATTGTTGTCGCCTTCGTGCATGTGCAGTTGTCTCCGTCTTGGTGTAACAGGTGGTTGTATCGTCTTAGTACAATGTTTCGGTTTTCATCGTGGTGGTGTTTATTTGTGTTTGGACGATTCAAACAAGCAAAATATATACGGTTAGAGACAAGAAATCAAATGAATGGTGCATTCAATATGCTACAAAACTTGAGTCATATGTATTCTAGTCACGTGTAATATCAAATGTCTGACTCATTATCGAATATATGAAACTTTAGTCTGATTTCATTATTATTAACTAGATGTTCTTTCATCATTTATGGTTTTTAGCGATTTTGATCCTATGTTTCTATTGATGTATTACTAGTTTGAATCAATGAAATTATTTTTCTTTTCAAAAAAAAAAAATCCTAACAACATCCGGTATATATAGGAACAATAGTAATTACCCTAAAAAAATCGTAACATTTTTCCTCAATACAACCCAAATCAAAGCAATATATATAACTGGTTTGGCACAGTAATATTAATCCTATTCTGTTATCAAAAAAATAAACAAAAAATAAACAAAAAACAAACAAACAAACTCTTTTTGGGGAACCTAATCCATTTTAGCGAATCCAAAAAACTTGTACAACAACGCTAACATCAAAGGACAAAACAAAAGAGATGATTTACATTTTGTTGGATGAGGGTTTGGAACGCTGCCCAAAATTATTGAAGTCTAAGCCTCTCTCCACCGGTCTGTGCATGCTCTTGTTAATATTAAGTGCAATTTTATTTTATATTCCTTTTGTTATTTATGAATATTTTTACCACTCTTTTTACATTATGGTTTTAACATTAAATGTATTATCATTTCAAAAAAAATTAAATTTATTATCACCGTGGAGGAGGTGATGTATCGGATGTCGGAGGTAATCGATATGATATTAGCAATCCGAAAGTCGATTAGAGAAAAAATTACCAAAAAATCGCTGATATTTTGGGGGTATATAGGAAAAAAAATCGATATATTGACGAAATATCGAACGTGTTCAACACGCATGTAAAAAAGAAAGGCAATAAAAAAATCGGCAATATATCGTCGATTTATCGTCGATTTATCGCCGATATCGCCAATTTATCAACACTTTTTTGCCAATTTATTATGATTTTTTTTCTTTTTTTTTTGTTTGAAAAGTTAGCCAGATCAATGCCCTTAAATTTTACTTTAAAATTTATCATAAATATTGTATTAAATTTTGCCTCATAAACAATCCTCATATATTGCCTTAAAATTGTGCATTAAATTTTTCCTCGAACTAACAATCCTCATATATATTTTTATGTTAAACTTTAATAATATCTTTAAAATATATTTTAATATATGAATTATCATTATATTTTCTTCTATTTTTATATTATCAGTAATTATCTATAAGATATGAATATTAAAATAAAACTTTAATTACATCCCTAAATATATATTTTACCCCAATGTGCCGCATTATCACAAATTATTTTTTATTATTGAATGCATTTTAATTGACTAAATTGTGATTTTAGTATTAAATATCGCATTTATCATATCTTAAAAATAATTATAATTTCACTGTTAATTTTTTATGTTTATCCATTTACCTTTGTTTAATTTTTGTATATTATTGAAATATAAAAAATATGATTTTTCTAAAAAAAATTTCTTAAATATATAATAATAATAATAATAATAAGATTATGCTATTTTATACGTTAAAACTAATTTAATAAAATAAATTATCAATATATTTTTTAATAATTTAATTACTTAAGTAAATTTTGCATATTTATATTTATCTTTCTTCATGTGCTCCAAGTTATCCAATAACCAAGGTTATATATATATATATATATATAACAAAATCAATTATTTGTTGTATTTATATATTTAAAATCTAAGTATTAATATATAGATAATATCTATAAAATAATGTTAACGTATGCCTTCTTACTTATTTTATCAAATTTTAAACTTTTTAAATCATTTTTAATGATTTTATATAATTTATATTTTATCAATATTTATGTCAAAATATACATCAATATTTTACCGATATTTTTAATAAATCTGTAAAACTCGAGAAAAATTCAATTTTTTTGAAAAATGGTAAAATGGTAATTTCAGTGGAAAATCTGAATTTTTTCTAGATCTCGGATGACGAAATAGATTTCACTATTAAAATCGTCTCGCGAAATCTAGTTCCCCATCGGATTCCGAGACAGTTGGAATTTCACGTTTTTTTAGGCACCGAGAGTAGCGAGTGACACTTGTCACATGTTGGATGGCTCATATGGGTGTGTGTCCAAATGGAGGCGTGTCAAGCGAGATTAAGTGGGACCCATGTGGGACATGTGTCACAACTTGAGAGAATGGAATCCAAAGAATTAGATAAGAGGATAAGGAGAAATCCAAGATAGCCAATGGAGATGTGACATGTGGCAAGGAGGGGACATCCTACTTGAGCACGTGGGAGCAAATCCGGTGAAGAGGGAGAAATTGGAAAAAGAAAAAAAAAAGAAAAGAAAAGAAGGAAGAAAATAGATAAGAAGAGAAAAGTGAGAAGCTCCGACTTATATAAATTTCTAGAGATCGGGCCGGAAGTCGGTTTCCATCGGGCTTGAGAGGCAAAAGTTCTTCCCACGCATCGGAAAGCCGCATACGAGACAAAGTAAGGGTTTTTCGCCAAACTCCTAGAGGTAGGGGTTCTTCTCCTACTCGGTTTATTTTCGGTCTAAGAGCCATTCAAATGGCATGAGGTTTTTGGGGCCATTAGTGGCCGTGCAATCAGTCCCAAAATTTAGGGACTGAATGCTAGAATTTTCGGGACTATTTCGGACCCGGTCCAGGGCTCGATTTTGGGATTTTTAGGACCCAGTCTAGAGCGGGTTCTTAGGGTTGTTTAGGCAATCGGGAGGCCCCGAATTTTAATTTGTTTTGAGCGATTCTAGAGTTGATTCTTATTGTTATGGGTCGTAATGTCTTTGTTTTTAAGTGCTTGTAGTTGCTAAAAAAATGAATAACATGTTGGTTGTGTGTAAATTATGTTATCATATCCGTATATGATATATGAATATGAATTGGCATGAAAATGGCATCTCGCATTTCATATGCACGGGGACACCGTAGAGTATTAGGTGTGAGTGCATGACATGGTTTTTGGAGAAATTATATCGAAGGGTTGACCAACAAATGTTTATCAAAGTATGTCCACTAAATTATATCGGAAGGTTGACCAACAAATATTTATCAGAGTATGTCCACTAAATTATATCGGATGGTTGTCCACAAATATTTATCGGAGTACGTCCACTAAATTATATTGGAGGGTTGTCCACAAATATTTATCGGAGTATGTTCACTAAATTATATCGGAGGGTTGACCAATAAATTTTGATATCAGAGATTGTCCATTGAGTTTTCGAAAACAAAAATCTTTGTTTTGAAAATAGTTTTTCATACATGGCGAGTGCATGTATGAGGGAGTCGATGAGGACTCGAGGCATGGAGCATGGCATGTAGACATTCGAGTAGGAACGTGCATGATTTTTGATTTGAAATTTTTTATGGTGGACTTGATGTCCCATAATTGGATGTGGAGTAAATGAATATTTTTGGTAGTGTAAAATGTTTTATTACAGGTGTTGTAAATTGGGAGATGTCCGAAAAATAGAGGAAACTCTGCCCGATTTTCTGCAAAATGTTTAATCGTATAAAAAGGGTTTAATGTTTAAAAGAAAAGAAAAAAAAATTCGCACCATGTTTCATAAGGTTTCAATGGAAAGCATAACTGTATAAATGGGTTTGCTTTATGGATTCACTTTTAAAAAGGGTTTAAAAGAAATGTTTTCTCAAATCTGTAGGAGTGCTGGGAGGGTCCCTCGGGTTAGGAAGAGGAAATCCGGGTTGGATCCCTTCAATTTTACTTGAATGGGTGTGGTTGTCATTGCATGTGCATTTAGGTGAGGAGTAGCCCTTGTAGGAGAATTCATCTACTATGCATTGCTCACCCTGTTGAGGAAATTATTTTTCAGGAGTTGGAGGTATGCCCGGAGGTGAACACACTTGAGGTTTAATTGTGAAAAAGGCCGGATTGTGGCTTGTTCATGTATTTTTGTAATATTCTGGATAGAATATCCAGTTTTGTAAATGTACATGAGAAGTTTTGTAATAAAAACTTATTTTGGACTTGTTTAGTTCAGTGTTAATAGTTTTCCCCAGATTTTAGAATGTATGCAAACTGTGTAGAAATGCAGTTGTGTTAAATTACTACATTTTGGTGAGAGCAGGAAGTGCAGGAAATAAAAAAGGGCAGGCTATTGCCTAATTTTGGGTTTGTGTCGCGATAGAGAATTCTCTATCGCGATAAGTTTCACGACCCTATATGGCGACATAGCTTTTGTCTTTGCGACATGGCCTTGGTTGAGCGCAAGCAGGCTGGCGTACCTTGCGAGGCATGAGCACTGGCAGCGCGTAAAGTTGGCGGTGTCGCGACATGGCCTTCTATGTCTACTTGGGGTCTTCAAGCGAGGCTGGCGGCCCTGCAGGTCGCGACAGAGGTTTTCTCTGTCGCCGCGGGATCTTTATTTTATGTCGCGGCCAGTAGTCTTGTGTCGCTGACAGAGGGCGCTATGTTACGCGAGAGTGGGTCATGAGAGGAGGTCCTCATGTCGCGACCTGACGCTCTAGGTCATGACTGAATTTGGGCCTGAGCATGGAAACCGTGTCGTGACATGGCGCACGGGTTGGCATGATGAGGCCCGGGCGTGCGGCGCGACCAGGCGGCCCTAGGGCGTGACGTGACAGATCACTCATGTTTGCTTTGTCGCGACATAGAATTCTCTGTTGCAACAGAGTTGTCCAGATAGCCAAAAAAAAAAAGACCCCCGGGATTTGGGACGTCACAAAATCCTTAAAATCTAAGTAGATATATCCGTATTTACCAATATTTTGATCCTTGATTATCACTTCATTTTATTTTTTTCATATTATAAATTAACAATTAAAAATTAATAAAACTACAATAATTTTAAATTAAAATTAATTTGATAATATTAAATTGATTTTTAATTATAAATTAATATCTGTATCAAAATATTCTCATCACAATTATCAAAATTCAGAAATTAACTCTAAAATAAAATATTTCGTATAAATCATAAAAATGATTTATTTCTTATTTTAAATGTGATGAAATATGTTCTAACAAAATTAATTGTAGTAAAAAACAAAATAATTTATTTTTAATAAATAAATATAAATATAGTTGAGGAATTTCAAAAGACTATATTTATATTTATTATATTTATCATAATAAATATAAATATACTTTTGTTATCATTTCTTATATTTATTAAAATAATATTAATATGTATACTTTTTGTTTAATTTTTAATATTTATGTTTTAAAATAAATAAATATTTGAATAATTTTTAATTATCGATATTTCTATAAAATCCAAGTATCGATATATCTGTGTTTACTAATATTTTGATGATAGATCTAGAAAAGATAAAAGACCAAATTCTTCTCACCTAAAATGGAAGGGATAAGTGCAAATGAGAAAGAAAGGTTATAAGTCTTTCTAGATCTTCTATCTCAAAATTAGAAGTGTTGCTGTACAAGTTAAGGTTTCAAGATAAAAGATAAATAGATCCAAGAATTGATGATATATGAAGATTTTTAACTATGAATATTCTGAATAATCTTAGAAATTGAGAACTCAAAGGTTGATCCCCCATCACAAGTCTTCCCTAAAAAAAGGATTTTCTTCCCTCCTCCCATTATAAACCTAATATACTTAGTAACATCTTACCGAACTGGTGCAATAGCCTTCGATGGGCAACAATACCAGCACTTGAACACGGTGTTGGCAGCCCCATCTATTATTATATATATGTCCCATACATACTTGAAATAATTTGATGCTATAGAGTAGAACTCTCCCTAAGAAACCTCCATAACCATTTCCTTAATTAATAGAGAGCATCACTCTGTAGAGAAATATTCCCAAACCCCAATCCTCCTTCCATCTTATATACCATATCAACAGCCAGTTCTTCCGCATTGTCCACTTCACCAATAGGTATTATTTCACTTTTTTCCAACTTTATCTTCAACCCAGAAAATCGCCCCCTTATAGCTTCCCAAATTAGAATCAATTGCTTCATTGACCACCAGCACTGTATCCAAAATTTTCCAGCCCTCAGTAAAGGCATTCTGAGCCCTTGAGACAACTTTGGTCAGCACCTTTTTAAGTTTATTAGTCAAGACTTTTGCCAACCATTCGTACAACCCACCCACTAAGCTTATCAGCCTAAAATCCCTGAAGTCCTCTGCTCCCCTTTTCTTCGGAATCAGAACAACAAACATGGTATTGACGCTCCTCACAAATCAGCCATGCTCAAAAAATTCCTTTAAGAACTACATAACCTCAACTCTAATGAACTCCCACGAATTCTACCAAAAGGCCATAGCCTACCGGCCTCAGTCAAATCTAATCTGTTAAAAGCCAATGCACAAAAGCAGGGATGCCAAAACTCATTTTCTGAACGCAGACCCTGAAGAGCCCTCTCACCACTTTTAATCTTCAGTTTAGTTTCTTAAATAAATCAATCGCCATTTATCTTAATTCTAGTCAAGTGGTTTCTACTCCCCTGCAGTCATCTTGTGAAAAAATCTTGTATTTCCATCACCCTCTTTCAACCACAACTCACTAGACTTTTGTCTCCCAGAAATTTCCTCCATTGAAGCCCACTTTTTGAAATTCTTCCTCATTTCCCCCTCAATCCCACATCTTCAGGAGTAAAGGGGAGTGAATTTTCCTCGGGCATACCAAACACCAATCTGGTATAAAGCTGATTATATGATGATTGGGATAAAGTTTAAAGCAAAACTTAGAATGAATTTTTAAAAAAACATTTCTCAATATTTATTTAATGTATTGAAAATTGCACACATATGTTATCACTACAGGAAAAATGACCTATAGAGGCATAGTTTTAGTAGGGGGTTTCAAAATTCATAAATAAAAGTCATGTATTACCGCTTTTTTAGGATTGATGCGGGTGTAGAAATTTTGATTAACCTTTTAGCCAGGGATACTCCCTATAGCTGCATCAAGATAAAACCGCTACTATGCATACCCCCAATAGACACATTTGTCTTTGACCGTGATCATATAACTTGTAGTTAACCAGAAAAATCGTGTTTCCCCCTCTCTCTCTTCTGCTCATCTGAACCATCATTGATCGACCCTAATATTGAAGCAACTCTCCTCTCCCTTTTCTGCTTTCAAATTGACCCCACAATTTTCATGTGTAAGATGATCTATCATCTCGACATCTTTTAACCTCGACATCGGTGGCAAAAGCTGCTCTCCTTTCTCTCTCTCTCTCTCTCTCTCTCACTCTAGGGTTCCCTTTTTTTCCACCCAAAACTTTATTTATGTTGGAATTGCTGGTATGAAATATATAATACATCTTTACAGATTGATTTTGATTTTTTTTTTTTAAATGTGTGAACAACGTTTTCTAAGCGAACTAAAAGCGTCTGACGTTGTTTATGGCTTAGGATAATGGATCGGCTGTTGAAGACTGATTTAAAGTTGAAGACTGATTCAAAGTTTTTCTCTCAATAGTTCCTATTAGTTAGGAAAGTTTTTATTTTAAATTTATTTGTTTAATTGTGAGAGTGAGTCCACGGTTGTTTGAGAGGTTTTATCTTTGTGATAAATATGAAAAATTAGTTGTGAATGGGATAAATTAGTGGGTCAAAGTTAGTTTGTTTATTTTAATTTTGATTTATTTGTAAGCCTATTTATAGGCATTTTTAAATGTTTGAAAACGGAATGAGAGTTGCACGTTGTTTTTCACTTCTATTTTATTTCTCCCATCCTAAAATTCCAACATCGGCGATACGGATGGGCATGAGAACATGAATGACAATTGCGATCGACGAGTTTGAAGCATTATATTTCTCAGAAGTTATCGTCGAATTTGGATTCCTCCAGGATTGAATTCCATGAAGTTGATACATTCGACCTCCATGCGTATTGGTATGCCTTGATTTTAATCTTCAATTGATGAGAAAAAATTGAAATTCAATGATTTTGATTTTTCGTTTAGGTTTTGTTGGCTCTTTGTGTGGATTCCGAGAAAATGTAGGAAACTGAAATTCGTAACTCAACTAACATAGTGGCAACGATTGTGTGGTAAGGTTTGATTCAGTGGAGTTTTAAGTTTTCGCTCTTACTGGGAAATTTTGAATAGCTGAGATCTAGTCTTTGGTCAGTGACCTAGTGGAATCAGATGATAGTAGTTAAGAAAAATAATTTCATTTTGAATATAATGAGAATCAGAGTGCTGGCTCACAATAGCATGAATGAAAGAAAACCACAAGTAAATATTCAGTCCTGCACATTTAGGCGACTTGAATGCTCT
The DNA here is from genome assembly GCA_016808115.1 of Tetrastigma voinierianum. Taxonomy (NCBI): domain Eukaryota; kingdom Viridiplantae; phylum Streptophyta; class Magnoliopsida; order Vitales; family Vitaceae; genus Tetrastigma; species Tetrastigma voinierianum. Next base: position 31,817 of record JAEQBH010007755.1, on the reverse strand, counting down.
ATGATAACTTGATTTTTTCCGAAACATATGCTTTTGCATTACGAGCGAAGCAACTTATCATGAATATTGATGAAAATTCAGTTATGGCATAACTGAGTGGCCGGTGCAAAATAAAGCCTACTTTCGGTTGCAACTTATTTTCCTATCTCTCTTCTCTTGAGATGAATCAGTATCTATAATTTCGAATGCATTTGCCCTGCTCAAGCAAAGATGGGTAGGATTCACAGTTTCATGAGTATGTCCAACATGGGAAACTTCAAGAAAACCTAAAATGCAGTAGAATAATGTTTTGACTTGTTAAATAATAGCATTAGAGACTTCCAACAAACATTACTTTCATCTTCCTATACTTCTCTAACTTTTTTTCTTCTTCTCTTTTCCTATTCTCCTTCAAGTATTTTCTTCTTCCTTTTGCACATAAATGCTAAATACACCAGAAACCATGCATTTATAATCTTTTTATCTCAGGTCTTTATATTCTGTAAAATTGTAAACCCGGAAAAAATTCAATTTTTTGAACAAAGGGAGTAAAATAAACAATTTTGTTGGAAATCGAAATTTACAGATTTCGGATATAACAGGCTTATTTATTGAATTTATGCCATAAGGAAATACAGTTCTGGAAGTGTCAAATTTAGTCGAATTCCAAGACAGTCAAAATTTCACGTTTTTCAAGGCATCGAGTGTCGGGTGACACATGGCATGACCATGTGGATGCCACATAGCACCCCAGGGAGATGGACACACATGGCATATTAGCCATGTGGTGTAAATAAACTTGGATAAAAGGCTCATGTTGAGCCATGTGTCAAGAGGAGGAAATTATGGGAAAAGAAAAAAATCAAGAAAAAAAGGAAAATTTGTGAAGAAGACAAGTGGCTAAGAAGGAAAGTGGGGGGAAGTTTCCCCCACTTTTTGGATCGATTCGGTGGATGAGGATCAAAAAGAAAGAAATGAGAAAAAGAGAAAAGGAGGGGAAGCAAACAGGAGAGAAGGAGGAGAAAAGAAAAGGAGACTTTCCTGGCATTCTGACGGTCGAATCTCAAAGGTCGAATGTTGACGGTCCGAGAGTTAAAGTTGATCCACGCAACGAGGCTATGCGTGGGTACCAAAATTAGGGAGTTTTGTCAAACTCCAAGAGGTAGGGAATTTTCCTACTTTGATTATTTCAAACTACAAAGGCCATTTAATAACAGAGCATTCTTCGCGAAGTCGTAGTGTAGTGTGATTTAGTCCCAAGATTTTGGGACTTAATATTGGAAATTTTGGGCTGGTTAGGACCAGGTCTCGGGTTTGTGTTGAGATTTAGTTTTGATCAAGGGTGTCTTGGGTTTTATTGTGTGTTTTAAGTAACCACGGTGATTCGTGAATAAAACCTAAAAGGGTTCATAGCCGTGAAGGGATTGAGAGGTGCCACCTTTTATGGGTCGAGATTGGAGCCGTTTGTGTATTGCCAGACTGAATAACATCTGCGTATTAATGAAAAGATCGTGTTGATATATGATCTTTTGATGGATGTAAATTATATGTAGAAAATATAATTATCCATGTGTTTAGTAATGTTGCATGTAGCTCTCATTATGCATGTAACATGATATGACATGAAATGACATTTCTGCATTTCATATGCACGGGGACATCACGTCAAGTCGGGTGTGTGTGCATGGTAATGATCATTCACCATTCTTGGTGAATGTGTAGTGAGCTCGGAAATGGGACAGCATCCAAAATTGAGACTCACGGTTGCATGATAGGAAAACAATAATAATAATAAATCCCATGTGTTTGGGGAGAGCAAGATGGGGCAGATCCCCCCCTAGGGTGAAAGACCCAAATTTTATTCTTAGTTAGACATGTGTATCCAGCGATGAAAGTTCGTGAAAGTGTTGGAAGGCGTGCGAAGCTTGCGGTGAGACCTTAGAAATTCGCAACCCAAATAAACATACGGGATTTGATAAATTAACATGAATATTAGAGGATTGTCCAATGAGTTAAGTCATTGAGTGAAACACCGATGGCTAGTTTTCACACTTGGCGTTGCATGTATGAGGGAGTCGATCGGGACTCGGGTTATGGGCATGAGAGTCTCATCTCATGCATGACATGAAATATTCCATAGGATTGTATTTCTGTATGAAATGTGGCGTGATGTATATAGGTCATTGCATGTGCATTTTAGGTAGGGAGTAGCCCTTGTAGGAAAATTTTTCTATTGGGCATTGCTCACCCCAACATGAGGAAATATTTTTCTGGTACTGGAGGTACACAAGGAGCCGAAACAAGTCCAAGAGCTCAATTGTGAAAAAGGCCGGATTGTAGCCTATTTCTTTATTTTGTGATATTCTAGATAGACTATCTAGTTTTGATATATGTAAATGATAAGTTTTGTAATAGAAACTTGGGTTTAGACTTGTTCCGGGTAGTGTAATATTTTCCCGAACTTTATACTGTCTGTACAAATGGTTTAGAGGCAGTGGTAATGGATGAAATGCATGGGTGAAATTTGGAAGTGTAGAGATGGAAGAAGAATGGGATGCGCCATTTTTCGGTTTTAATCACGACGGAGGATTCTCTGTCTCGCTATAGAGTGTTTGATTTCATGTCGACAGTGGGCCCCTCCTATCGCGGCGGGGGTTGGGAAGTGGCGGGGCCCCTGGTGCGACGAGCGGTGTGTGTCGCCGCGATGCCTGCGCCGCGATAATTAACTGCGGCGTCTTTGCGCCCGGCGTCCACTGGCGTCGCCCGCAGCATTATTCGCGAGGCCGGAACGCAACCTTGGGCGCGCGGCGAGTCACCTGCGCCATCGATAGAGTTGCCTGGCCAGTAAGGCGTCGCGTTGGCTGCGTGGCGGTGCCGCGAGGCGCACCGTAGAGCGCGCGCGTGATGGAAGATTTTGTTGCGACGAAATTCTGTCGCGATAGGCTATCCGCGGTTGCTGTGTGACAAAGATTTCTTTGTCGCGACAATCTCTCCACAGCGAAGCGGCGGCCTTAGGGCGTGGCCAGGCGAGCACGGCCTTGATCGATAAAGAGCCCGAGCGTGCACGACGAACGATCTTAGGCGCGCGACGGGGGTTCTTTTTCTGACAGAGGATGCATCGCTATAGACTTGTCTGTGCTTGGGGAAAAATAAAAATTAAAAAAATAAAAAAAATTTTGACCCCCGGATTTGGGGCGTCACAAAAATAAGATTTATCTAATCATTTGGAAGTTAAAATATGTTAACATCTCCTGCACTCTTTGATGAGAGTGTAAATTCTATGGAATTCATTCACGATTGATGTAAAGAGTATGTATTCTCTCTTTTAAGTCTGTCTGACCCAACCAACATCAGTAGAAGTAATCGGAAAACTGAGGAAAAAAGAGCATCATGCCTAATTTCCCAATAGTAACATATTCATGACCTTATGGGAATTTCAATTTACATCTGAAGGAGAACATGCTATAATCTGTAGGAAAAATTCTATTTTTTATCATTTGATACTCTGTATAGTCCTCTCAGTAAAGTAATGAAAGGTGAAAGGCTCTATTCTAGGTGAAGCTATTATGGGAAATGGGGGCTTGTTAAAAAAAGATGCTGAAGATCTGAAACAATTTTATTCTGGGGAAACTTGAATTTTATTCACCTTTAGCATTCAGAAACCAAAAAGAAATAAGACTGACTTTAATGCAGGCAAGAGGTTTCAAAAGAAATGAAGCCCTGATCTCCAATAGTGTCTGACAGGAGCTCGATGTGTAATGTGGTCATAATTTTTTTTGTTTACTTTGTGTTTTTGAAGGGAATTTGATGAAAGGTTCATACTGCTCATTTTAGTAAAAATAGATGGTTCTTGAAAATGATTCTCTATAATTAGTTTGTTTCAATGGAAGATTTGAGTTCATCATGCCTAAATCTAATCAATCAGTTGTACCATCTCAACATGGTATTTAGATATTTCGAGATTTCAATGTCAATTCCTTCATTTCAACTCTTAGAAGTACCAAATTTTTAGTGTTGTAGTCATTGAATAAGACACTACATAAGTTACTCTTGTGCAATGAGTCTATAACCTCATTTGTTATCGACACATCTAGATTTGTGCTATCGACACACTACATAACTACTATGCTTCAGCAAGGCTCTCCGGACTGTGTATAGCCATTAGGTAGTATGTCTTTTTGCCTTGCCTTGCCTTTGATAGTGTGGTCGGTGTCTTGACTTTTCAAATCTGTATGTTGCTAATATGAAGGTGATTGCTCCTCCTTCCAAAACTCTTTGGAACTTGGGGCTAGGAGGCATTCTGACTGTAATGTTCTGAAAGAAATTACCTATAAAGATTATTTGATAGACAATTAGGAAAACACATGTATAGAAAACATTAGATGGATCTCTCACTGATTTTTAGTTTTTACCCTCTTCCTCCTTTTGTTGCTTTTAGACTCACCAGTTTCTGGTCTACCACTTTTCAAGTGGTTTTCAATTTTCATGGATTATACTGTTTTTACTCAAAGCAACATATGACATTTTTGAGGCACCCTAATCATTTATAGGTGGTGGCCTAGCAAAACTCCTTTTTTCCAGAACTCACAAAGTATTAATTAATCCCAACTCACATACACTTCCTCTCTTTCTATTTTGATTCATTGATACTAAACTAATAAGAGCTTGTGAGGATAAAACTCAATTTTTGCTTTTCTATGCCTTTGAGGGCCTAGATTTCATAGTGAACATAGGGGAATTAATATAAAGATGCTAAAAAACTGCAGTTCCTTCTAGGTTTCTAATCCTTTTAACCTGAAAAATCATTGATCATCATCCTTGATGTTTATGTTTATATAATTTTAAAATGATTGGTTTAATATGAATATTATTTTTTTTATGTAACAAGTATGAAAAAAATTTCAAATCCCATCTATTGGGTTGTCCTACCCTAGTTTCCATGGATCTAGAGCTGAACAGATACATCCTAATGAATGAAGCAAAAGGGGTGGTTCTTGGCTACCCACAGTCCATGTTAGATATCTTGGGAAAATGCAACATTGCAATTGTCCATGGCTCCACTCACAAGTACATGAGAGGGGCACTGCTAGCTCTCATTAGCCCCGCCATGATAAGAGACTAGCTTTTGCCAAAGATAGATGAGTTCATAAGATCCCATCAATTAAGCTGGCGACAAAATCATCGACATTTAAGAAACAAACAATGGTTTTATCGATGAGAAGAAAAGAAAGAAAATTTTTATCTCAGTGCAGTTTTAATTATCTTCCATTTGTTCCATCTTGCGGATGGCACTTCTCCTCTCAGTAGTTGCAGAGTGAATCCCGGGACAATATCTAAAGAGTTCTCTGCCTATTGACCTTTCTGGCATAAACTACCGCCGGGGCTTCCAAATAAAATTTCCCACCATTTTTGTGTTCTCCATCTCTTAATTTTCATATTGCATAACTGAGATGTTTGTTTTACTTGCACAGGCAAGGAAGAATATTGTTGGCATGTATGATCAGGGTTTTCTCTAAGCTGAAGCGGCAAAGGTTCCTTGGGGAAATTGAGTTGAAGGATTTTGTTGGCCAAAAACTTGTTGCTTCAACCGCTGCAGATGGTGATGGAGTAGGTGTTTGGATTCACAAATGAATTAGCTTAAAAGCATTGATCTTGATGCAGAAGTAGCAAGGTGGGGGATGGTTCTACACCTTACTGGGAAGAAGGCAGACTTGATGATTTAGTCCTGGATGCAGCATTTAAGATCCAGAGAGAAAATAGGATGTGGTGTAATAAATTGCCTACTATAGTCCTTTCTTTTCTTTTTCTTTTAAGTGGGAGTTTGCAAACTACTTGTAGTGTCTTTACCTGTATTTTGTAATAAAGCCTTATTGCAGTTAATATATCTCATGTTAGTTTGCTTCTAAAAAATTTGAGATATTGATGGGTAAGCAATAATACATGGGGCCCCAAAAATATACAATGTTGGCTTTAATCAGAACTCATAGAAGTTGTGTCTTGGAGGAAGTCAACATATTCAATTCCATCAGCAACACATGAATAACCCTTTCTGTTTTTGCTCCTTTTCTTCACCTCTACATCAACCTACACTACAAGAAAAAAGGTCTTCATTGACAGTTTTTCCAGTGAGTCAGGGATATCTGTCAAGTAGATAGGTATATGCATATGTCATCATGCGGTGTCAAGAAAGGGTAAAAGTAACGACATGTACATATGTCAAGATTATGTTAAATATGTGTGAAGGTTGTCATTATTTTGTAGAAGATTATATTCAATATATATTGAAGCTTGAGTATCAAATATAATTTTACAAATGTCGAGGATGGTTTTTTTCAAAGTTAAACTTAATATGTTATGGTTCCTTTGCTCTTATGTCCAAGGAATATATTTTATTTTTGTCAGAATTTCTTTGTTCATATATCAAAGAAATTATTTCATTCTATGTCAAGGAGTTGCATATGGAATGTGTCCAAAACTTAACTTATTTACTTAAAATGATTTGAAGCTAAACTAAAACTATTGCAAAATTGAATAATCTATTATCAAAATTCAATATTAACTTTCATATCATGAACTTAAAAAATCTAATTATCAAAACTAAAAAATTATATATATATATATATATATATATATATATATATATATATATATATATATATATATATATATATATATACTCTCTCCTCTATATATATATATATATTAATTTCAATTATCTGAAATTACATAAAATATATACAAAAAAAGATATAAACATGTAGTAAATATATTGAAATAAGAAAAACATAACATCTACACTGATCTTCCATTGTCATCAAATATATCAAAAACAAAGCCCGATATGTGCCCCAAAAATCAATTATGCATGATATATAGAATGTATCGGGATCTTGTTCATGAAAACTCCGACTATTGCAAATGTCACTTATGATAGGAAAAAAAGTGTTAGTTTAAGTTTCGTTTGAAAGATTAATAAAAATAAATAAATAAATATACTTAAATAGTTTTCAAACAACCTAGCAATTTTATATTATCATGTTATCAAATGTTGCCTCAGAAGTAAGAAAAATAACATTACTATAACATAGTTATAAGTTTATTAAAAGTTCAATGAGAAAGAATTCATACTTTAGGTGTATCAAAGATGTCTTGACCTCTTGCAAATATGAAAAGCAAAAATATTGTTTTTATGTTTATATTTTGAAAGTTCATTAAAAGATGTAAAACATGTGCCCAAATATATCTAAATGTATCACAAACAACCTAGCAACCATACATGATATTGTCTTATTATAAGTATATCGAAAAAAGTGATGAATATTTACCCAAAAATTGATAGTTGTATATGAACATACGAGAACTTATACATAATCTTATACTCTAAAAGTACAAATGTTGCGGGTGTCACTCAACTCTTGGTAAAAAACAATATTACTTAATGTTTTATAAACAAAAAGATATAAGCCTTTTGACATATCTAGAATGTATTCCCTGAAACCTTTGTGGTATACATGATCTTACTCTTATCAAATATAAGGGGGGCGGGGGGAATGAAAGAAGACATAAATAAAATCAGTTGTAGATGATGACTATAACATATGATCTTGCACCAGCTGGTCTGCAAATGTCACCCAGCATCTTTTAAGTAAGAAAAACAATATTAGTTTGTATTTAGATTTGAATGTACCAATTAAAAATATAAACCTATATTCAAATATATCCCAAAACAAATGTAGTAATGTATTTTAGGGAAAAAAAAATCACAGATAATGTATGTACTAAAAATATCGAAAAATAGTTACACATGATAAGCGAGAACATATATATGATTTTGTACTTGAGCAAAATTTGTGGCGCCCCAAAGCCTTAGGGATCGAGTTGACTACCAGATCCAACCGAAGTCTGAGTGGATGTGGGTTACGACAGCCACTTCAAAAATCGAGGCGAGTCTCCTTTGTACGGGGGAGCTCTACCCAGATTAAAACACACACATGAAACCACATCCCCAAGCGGTCAATATAATCACAATGATACAAATATGGATAAAAACGGCCTCTTGGGCCCATACTACAATACCCATAAAAACATACCAACTATATCCAATAGTTCTAAGAGTTCAATGTTTTCTTTCTTGTCTGACATATTCAAAATTGAAATTTCAATACGTGTGCATCATACATGTCTGGTTTTGGGGCGTCACGGTACTCTCAAAATGCACTTATCGCAAATGTCATCAACATGTTGTAGATAGGTAAAGAAACTGCATTAATTTAAGTTTATATGAAAACTTACTAAAAGATAGTATGTACCAAAATTATAGAAAAAGAACCTAAGTAAATATATATAATTAAAGCAAAAAAACTATGTATGAGCTTGTACCTTCATCACATTAAGATGTAGATATGTACCCAAAAAGTTTCCAAAATCCAACATCTATATGACAGCAAGATCTTATGCATCATCCTATAATAAAAAAATTGCAATGGGTTGCAAATGTCATCATTTACTTTGCAAGTAGGAAAAATACAACATTAAATTTAAGTTTATGTTTGAAATTTATTGAAAAAATTATAAAATTCACATATACCCACTATACTTGATCTAAGATAAAATTAATTCGAAAAATGAAATACCCATTCAGATCTCACTTCATCTAACTCGCCTCGTGAGTAGGTTTTTTTCCCTTCAAACTAAAATATATGGCAAGAAAAAATATGTTAATATGTAGAATTAAATATATGTATTAGTTCTTATGCACTTATGACAATACATAGGTAAATAAACTTTGAGATGTTAAGAGGCTTCTATTTGCAATTATGTCTAGCATGTATCGCATGATAAAATATCCATACATAACACCATCCATTGTTTAAAATTTGCAAGTGAAAATTATATCAACAAATTTTTCATGATCAAATATGACATCATATAAACTTGGTTAATTTTTCATCCTTCACATTTTTATAAGAATAGCAGATGACATAATATTAATTTGAAACAAAAATTACACCTAAATGAAGTCAATACATGTGTAACATAATATCCTAGAGTTAGTAGAGGGACCACAAGCTCCCAATTTGAGACTTGGAGGGTTCAGTTAGGTTATAAAATGTGAAGTTATAAAGATGATAATGGCAATGTAATTCATAAATATGGATAAAAAAGTAATAGATGAAGACAATGATTAGTATATTTATTAAGAATGGCGATTCACTATTAAAAGGAGTAAATTGACTTTGTTCCATTTGTGATAATATCCAGAGTATAAAATATCATGATTTTAAGGCTTCATTGGTATATCATAATCAAGCTTTAAGAGTAGTCATCAATAACATATTTGGAAATATGTGGTATTGACCTCTTTATTACATCTCATAGATTATCATTATAGAAAAGAAATGTAATTAGCAATTATAAGAAAAAATTGTTTTGCAAATGAATTGATTGAAGATGGATAAAACAGTTGAGAGTTTTATTTAAAGAGAGAGAGAGGGGTTATGCCCAACAAGGTGAGTGTAAACTAAATATAGAAATTATACAATACATACTAAGGCCAAATGAAAGATATAAGAACAACTCACACATAATTAGTATGATCAAAGTTATCTATATGCTTGAATTATTTCCTTACCCACACACATATAAGAGAATATATGGATATAGTGATCAAAGTTTAATAATTGTTCTTCCTATGACCAACATTGTGGAATTGACTAATTATAAATTCATTAAATTTTTTTGCTTGAATTTTCTAAGGTTTGATATTCAACAGTAGAATATGATTGAAAAAAAATATTGTACTCATGCATTTTTTTACAAAATATTTCTTTTCTTCTAGTTTCCATTATTATTTTTTTATTTATTGTATAAAAAGTGCAAATGAATCATAAATCTTTCAATCACGTGATAAAATAGGTTTGTTCCTTTTAGTACTACTTCATTACTAGAGGAATAGTGGACATATAAATGCATTGTATTCATAACAATTTGAATTATGTTTTCATAAGGTGATCAACCAACGTTTGCAATATATTTCTTAACTGAAGTTGGTTACAATAACCTTCTCAACTCAAGTTAGGAATAGGAAATAAAACTAAAACCAAATATAAGCTAAGAAAATTCATAACTAAATGCGAGTAATTATATAAAAATATCCTTACATTTCAAAAATCAGTGAACTTTTCAATAAAGCAACTCCAAATGTAGGTAAGTGTTAAAAAAATTAGAAAAATGAACAAAAAGTTGAAGAGGGGAAAAAAATATTACCTCAATAACCATCCATTTGAGCTCTTTTTTAGATCATTTCTTCTTTTGAGATACAAAAATTCGAAAACCCCTAAATAAAAGTTCAAATTAGTGTTCATTTTGAGACGTGAAAACTAAAATTATGATAGACCATTCACGATATCTTTAGATCTTTGTATGGTTATTTGCAATTGTGAGTCTAAATAGTAGACTATTTGTGATTTTGGATCAATTACGGCCAAAACTTGATGAAATCTACAATATATCAACTTTATGTTTAGATAAATAACATACATAAGGCTAAGAGAATTTAAAATAAATAATGATTAACAACTTACCTTGGGTTATATGGAACAAAAAATAGTCCTTGATTTAGAGTCAATTAGTTGATCGTGATGAACCTTGCTCGTTTTCAATTTGTGGAGCTACTAATCCGGCTTTGGACACCATCCTGGATGAACAAATATCATTTTCTTTATAGTGCATTATCCAAATTTGCATGCAACCACCTAATGAAATGTCACCCGATTTTAGAATGACTTTAAAAAGAAAAAAATGAATTCTACCTATTTATATTATGAACATAACAAAAGATTTATAACAATATCTTACCAAATATAGAAGCATAAACAATTCATATTCAACTCTTTGCATAAATTAGATCATCATTTCAGTTGTCAAAGAGGAAGGTTTGAAATTTCATCCCAAATACATTGATTGGAAAGTTAACTTTGGGTCTTAGGTTGCCTCAACAATGCTGAAACTGTTTTAGAAAACAGTTGTATATCTCTAGGATTTTCATACTCTATTTTCTTTGGGGATGCTTGTATCTTCTTCATTTTATTCTTCCTTTTGCCAACATCCTAAACACGTATAAATAGATGCATGACATTAAGAAAACAAACCAAGAGTGTAGGAAAATGTAACTTAACTTGAAAATTTTAGTTATAACACTAATATTCACCTCATCATTTTCGTCATCTATCACAAATGTGTGAGCCACAAAAACCTCATATCCAACAGCCTCCCTTATTGTATGTATGTTTTCAGCAAGTGGGAATGGAAGAAGTGCATTAGGTTGAAGAGGATAAAGGATGACCACTAATATATCAGAATCAACAATGGAACTTTTAAAATCTCGTAAATAAGTTCCATATGCAACAATGTTTCCTTGAGTTTGAAGAGCCAATTTGCATTTATAAACCTATAAAAACATACATTTATAAACCTGTAAAAACATATATTATAATCCTTAATCTTTAATTTTAGTTATTTTATATATTGTTTTTTACAAACTTAACTTTAAGGAAAAGCCATATATACTGAGTTAGTTGAGAAGCTTTTACAATCCTTGTAGATGATGGGTCCTCCCCATAGGCATAATGAGCCTTTTCTTGTATTTCTTCATCTTGCAACAATTGCTTCCCTTATGTTTGTCTTGCTCACTTTAGAAGTGGGGTGTGAGGTTCTTTTTTTAGCTTTCAAAACAATAATCTCTCCTCTTTCCAAGGTCCTCCCACTTTCTCCCTTAAACATCCTTTCGCATTCCTCTTCTTCGAGAGCTTTTGAAGGTGTTGGTGTGTTGAAGGAATTGTTTGGGCTTTCCCCGCACTTTCCCCTAGCATACGTCCAGATGCTCGGTGTTACTTTGATGCTAAAGTGAGGATATCTTTTTTACCATCGCATGTAATCTTCCCTTCCTCAGCATCCTTCACTAACTCATCACTCCAAAAAATATAGATGCTTCAAGAGTCATATAGAAATAGAGAACATATGAAATTGACTATATATATATATATATATATATATATATATATATATATATACTATATATATATATATATATATATAAACAAATGAAAATTGACTAAATATATACATATATAGGTTTGACAACTTACAATCTTTTTCTACTACAGCCCTTGTAACATCATCATATTCACCTTTCTTCATTCTTACTTCAGCTTCCATAAGATCCATCTATCAATGAGTTTCCTAGAACTTTGTCTTTTGCATCTTTCAAAAAATAAAAAAAGGTAATCATTAAATTTTACAAAGGTAAAAGTCCAATAAAATAATTAAACTTACCAATTCTTCTTGAAGTCCTGCACATCCTTTCCTACTCACTATGTGAGTATAAATGTTTTTTGCCCTCCTTTCTTTTCCCTTTTTTGATTTAATTTCAAACTCTTTTGACAACCTATTAGCCACTAATTTTCTTCAATCTTCAGTTGGAATGTAATTATATTCAATTGGTGGCTGCAAAAGGTGCTCGGGCTTATCCTTATAAGGAAAGATATACTCTTTTGTCAATGTGTGCATGAATGATCTAAAGCTAGTCCCTATGGATGACATGATGTTGTTTGCTATTCTCATGTAGAATGCACCCTACAATATAAGAATATCTCTTAATTATTCAATAAGCATGTAAGTTATACCGCAAAATGTAGAAAAAATAATTTCCTGGTGCTATATACCTTCACACAATCCCATAATTTCTCCTTCAATTCAGCTGGCACTACCCTCCAATCAATATGATATACTGGCACCATGGTCCGTGCTAACACACCCAAGTATGAGATTAGTTGTACATATCCCTCCCCCTCCACCACCATCATCATTATATTGAATATCGAATTTTCACTCCTTCACTTCTCTTTTAGCAATTTCAGGTTTTAAAGTCGGGCCTCTTAACCTTTTCGGTGAAGTAATATATTTTTTTCCCCTTTCATCCATCTACATGGCAATAAAAGAATATGATCAATCTCATAATATATCTTACATTCAAAACTAAAGCATGGTATTTTAGTAGTTTACGAACCTTTGTCTCTTCTTGGTGAAACATTTATAAAGCATGTATAACTTTTCTTGCAAGTTCTCAAATGATTGCGAATTAAGTAATAATAAACATCAGTGAAAATGTATGTCAACTCAATATAAAAGTTAGTTACAATTATTCATTAGTAGAAATTAGTGTGTTCTACAAAATTTCAATACATGAAAAATCTTAAATCTTGATAGCGAAAATATTCACAAAGTGGGAGGAGAATCTATTGCTTAATCTTAACAACGCCATATCATTCGAGTTTAAGAAAAATACTACTACTTATCTCATTAAAATAATAATAAAAACATATTCCATAGCTAATAGCTTGATTAAATTATATCTATTTATTCTGGTATTCTGAGTTAAGTTAGAATCCAAGCTTCAAGTTGAGATCATAATATTCATAAAAAAAAGTTTAAAAGTGTGGGTTGATGATGCATTGCAAGGTGTTTGATTTTCCTACCATGAAGCACACCAAGCGTTGATCAATTGTAATGATTCTAGGATACAAGGCTTCACTTATGTAACATTCATGATAAGGTAATGCCAGCGTGGTTAACAATCCGCAGAAGCCAAATACGCCAAGTTTTATTTAAGTTAAATTAATTGAAAGAACATGTTCTCTAATTTGACATTTAATCGCAAATCCATTACTAGATTTACATTAATGAAACTTTATTCCAATTTTTCTAGAACTAATGTTATTCAATTACCCCAATTTCTTGGCTGCTTAATTATTTCTCAAAATAATTTTTTGTTACATATCATAAACAAGTTACCTAAAACAAAGGGAAGCTGACAAGAGAGCGAAAATCAAGTTCTTAATATATTGTTTTAGTGGGAAAGCGAATATATTCAGCAATCAATTACAAAGTATTCTTTCCTTATTGGATGATTCATATGCAAATCAACCTTATGTTGGACAATTTGTTATTATGTGTTTTGTTATTTCATTAAATGTTAATTATTAGTGTTAAATCCATGGAAATCTTTAATGAGATTTTCCCTTAGTTAATTTAAAATTTCAATCAATATGAAATAAGTGAGTGATTGTTTTATCTTTGTCAATCTAAAATTGAATTTAGAATACCAACATGACAACATTTATTTATACATATCAATTAAGATCAAAATAGAACTTAAAATTATTCAATGACATAAAATATGATACTAGCTCCACTTATTTAGAATGTCTTAGAAGTGTATAATAGGAAAAGCATATTTAATGAGATCAAATTTAAGCGTAACATTATGTATTAATCACATTGTATATTAACAACTCAAAAATCTACAATACACTTAGCAATTACTTAGTAGTCACACCAAAAACACAAGAAAAATAAAGCATACCTAATATATTTGATCTTCAATCCAAGTCCCCTCACAATCGATGCATATCTGAAATTTCATCACAGGTCTTCAACTTCATCAAAGTCAATATTAGGCATCGTTCGCCAAATGGGTTATGCTCATCTAGCGATCGGTCATGTTATCATCACCCTCAATGTTGAAGTCCTCCATTTTTGGCCTTGATATGCAATGGACCATCTTGGATCAACTTGGTCTTCTACATAAAATGGTTCAAGCCCGCGCTTGCCAAAATGAAAGGATCCGACGGCGTCCTATCTTACCTCAAATCAACTAATGTAAACCCAAGCTCATCAACTTTGACACCATTTGTACTATCAACCCAATCACACTTTAAAAACAAAAAATATTAAACATGTTATAACTAAGTCCCATATATCCGTGATAATCCCATAAAAACACATGTCACCAAGCACGGATTCTTATCTTAGCACTCGCAATTTGCATGGTCGATGCCACAATACTAACACCACTATTTTGGTTGACTCGTGTCTCATCACGATGCTTGATATGGTAACGATAACCATTAATGATATAACCAGGATAAGCAATAACTTGTTGCTCGTCCTTGTGTGCAAGCTTAATTTAATTTCCTTCATTGTACTTTCTTACCTATTTTATCCGAAACTCACAAGTTTGATTGATGATATGTAAGTTTCAATTTAAAATTTATAACAATTAAATTTAAGGAGTAATTATGCGATTGAGTTTCATACCTTTTCTTAACCCAATAGCTAAATGTACATGTTCATCCTCCAACCACTTCACCCTCTTTGATTGACGAGATGGTTTATCTTCAAATATTTCATATGTTCACTATAAAGTAAAACAGCTAGTCAAGGTTTGTATAAATATTAGTTAGAGTACTAACAAACTCATATATCCACATTTGTGACACTTACTCAATATAAGGTTGCATTAAGGTTGTATTTTGTAGAACATAATGATGTGCTTTCTCCACTAATTTATAATCATGAATAGTAATTGTGCGACCACCAAGTAAAGGTTTCCCGCATTTCCATTCATCTTTTATACTAAAAAGGGAATCCCAATTCGTGTCCATGCCCTCGATATGTACTCCGACAAAACTCTAAAGCTTCCTCCGCAATATAACACTCAGCACGTAACCCTTCTGGGTGATTACGATTTCAACATAACCCTTTAGGACTTTCTATAAAAATTCTTCAAATGGTAATACATCCATCTCATATACACCCATTCACATAAATCTAACCTCTCTACCAAGGTACCGTTAAATGAAGCATGACTCGGCGTGGGAAATACTCTAGCAAGCAAGTGACCGCCTATGTCTTGTTCGTACATCATTTAGTGTTGACACATCCACCACCTTTCGCACAAAGTGCATTAAAGAAAAACACAACTTGTAATAGCATATCTAACTCGCTTAGCAACATGGCCTCCACCACACTGCAATAGTCATGTGCATAAGTGCATGATAATCATGAGACTTAAGACCACTGCTTTAGCTCTTCCATAGGACAAGGTTTCTAAAGTTTGAATAATAACCTTCAGAACCTTCAAATCACCCAAAGTTCGCAGAATACCCTTTTCTTCTCCTTTCTACTTGTAGAGGCACAGGGGAAGATAAGTTCGTCAATCCAAATTTGGGTGCTAAGCCTGGTCAGATGCCCATTTCAACAAGATCAAGTCGAGACTTTACTCCATCCTTTGTTTTACCAGGAACATTAAGCAAAGTTCCAATGATGCTCTCACAAACATTCTTCTCAATATGCATGACATCCAAGTTGTGTCGAATATAGAAATATCTCCAATATTCAAGTTCAAAGAATATAGACTTCTTTTTCCAACAACTTGTAGGATTAACAAAGGATTGACATTGTTTCACCTTCTTCTTTCCCCATGAATTATGAATCGTATCAACCTTTCTAAATATTTCATCTCCAGTAAGTTCTTTTGGAGGCAACCTAAACTCTTGTTCACCATTAAATGCCTTTTGCTTTAAATGGATGGTCAGATGGAAGAAATCTTCATGGCTCAGATACGAAGTTCTTATTCCCATGTTTCAGCCAATGAGAATATGTTTCTTCACCACATATCTGGACAAACATAATATCCCTTAATCTGCAAGTAACCGATAAGTTCCCATATGTGGAACTACACCTGGTCTATAGCAAAATAAATTTCTTTAATGCAAAAAAACTCTTTGATGTACCATAAGCTTCCAATCCCTACTCCCATAAAGTTTTCAAATCATCCACTAAAGGTGTCAAGTAAACATCGATATCATTACCGTGTTGTCGTGGTCCCGGGAGCACAAGAAGATAACACACATAAATTTCCTCTTCATGCATAACCAAGGGGGAAGGTTGTAAGTTATCGTGGAGGACAAAGCAACAACTACAGTTACTAGTCATAGAGTCGTGAGGATTGGTTTACCCACGAAATGACAAAGCCCTGAGTTTTTGCTAACTGGGCAAATTTAGGGGCCACATCATTCACTACTTGCCACGCTAGAATCTACCGAGGTCGGAGTTACCATTATTTTCTCTTCAGCATGCCATTTTAGCTCTTAATGCTTGGGAGATTGAAACATCCTCTTAAACCTAGGGACGGGTGGAAATACCACAACACCTTCCAGAACTCTTAAAGGCTTCTCACCCCCGCTCGGTTTCGTTTCCAATTCTGACATTCCACAAGTAGGATATGAAGATGCATCCTTCAACTCATTCCTCGTAAAGTATGCGTAATCATTCATGCATGTATCTTTTCATATTCCATGCCTAATGCATCAATGTTTTTAGCCTCATACATAGATAGCTGGGCATCTCATCATGGACCTAAGCATATCCCCAATATCTCGGAGTAACCGAAAAGCTTTATCCGACCACCCATATCGCGGCCTTCACGCTGTACACTTAACTAATGCGTAAAGCTGCAAATTGTACACAACCAGATACAAAGGTTTTTCAAAGATTCTGCTAAATTGCTCGAATGACATCGATTAGGTCGTGAACCCCATCTTCTCGTGGCATGAACTACTTATCAGACAGAACATCACCACAATCCATCGATCATAACACGTGCCATTTCACTTGGTTGCTTACTAGCAGTGACTCCGCTTCCATGCCAATACTCATCTACATAACTATGGTCAATACTCATTGAAAACATATGTTCCCGACCCGTTGCGTATGATGTATTGCTTCCACATCGCATACAGGGACAACGAATGGCACTTTGATTCGAACAATGTTGCAATGCAAAATTAATGAAGTATCTAACTCCTTCCCTCGTACTCCCTTTGACCTTCTATCTTTTAAACATCCAACTTCGATCCATTCTATGGATTCAAATACACAAAATCTTAAAACCACAAAGAATTTTAACATTATAATCAAGTTGTAAAGAAGTGGCTTGCCTCATGCTTTATATCACTTTTTTGGTTCTACAACAAGTTATCGCTTTAACTCTAATTTGAAATTTCAAATTCCCATATCATATACCAAAAAGAATCCATCATGTAATATACCCATGTTGTCTACAAGTATATCAATGTGGGATGGTTAAATTTAAAATTTGTGTTATTCACTTCACTATTGTAAATTATGCCATAAATTATTAATTTAAAATTGTACGTCTCTTTATTACTTCATAATGTTCCATCTTATCGAATATATGTACTCTTATATGTATTGAACCAAAGTAAAATTGATGTTTCTTTTATAGAATATGATCTTATCTTAGTTCATGTACTACCATATAAATGGAAAATCAAGATATATTAGATTTATCTAAGTCTTTGTTCACCGTATCTTCAAAAATCTCTTTAATATGTATATTTCCGTAAAATTGTAATAAAATTAATTACCAAAATATTAAACCTAGAAACAAACTTAAGTAGATTTATTCTATCTGTTAAACTAAAATCAACTTACTCAATGGTCTTACATTTGTTTTCTAGGAATTTCCAACTTTCTAGTTTCAGTCGTGGTTCATATCCCATATAGGAATACATAATCCCTATGTGTCAATCGTTATTTATGTTTCGTTTTTAATTTAGAAAATTCAGCAAGATTTCATAGTTCTCCAAGTACATAAAATGGGGAAGGCTAATTATTTAGCCTTACCCAAATATGCACCCAGAGAACAAAAGGAGTGACAGTTGAAATTTCTAAAAAATGAACCAAGCATAAGAGAGTAACTTCAAATAAATTATGTTTTCCTTATATCAGTCTAATCGATAATTCAAGCATCATTTGAGAAAAATGAATCTTATCCACATGCTGCATAAATTTAAAAGTTGTCAACTTCAAACTAGTTCATTCATAGAACTATTTTAATCCTTTGACAACTTCAAAGTCTAAGCATGTAATAAGAGAAATTTTTGTCATACAATGATGCTAGAATGGAAAGTCTAATCTTTCATGCATGTACTTAATTATTGAAATTCTACCTAAGTACCCTCCTAAAACATTACACTAAATATATTTAAACTTTAATATATTTGCTATTTTCCAACTAGGAAGAAAAAGAAACATACCCACTTGAAAACTCAAGTGAGTAGAGATATTTAATTAGACTTGCAAGAAATAAAAATAGAAGCACATCAAATCTAAAGTCATCAACTCTACAAGCAAATCCATATGTATGATAATGTAAATCCTATTTGCTTCTAACATAGCAATTTCTTTCATTAATACTGCTGACCAAATTAAACATCCATATGTAGCCTAATGGCCATGCCGATATAATTTGTAAGGGCTCCCACTTCCGCCCATCTCGACGAGGTGGTCCCACTCTGCCAGTTATTATCCCCTAGCTCACAGGGGTTTCTTTCGCCTCCGTGGGCTCGAACCTGGGACCATGAGCTTAGATACCCATTCGAGGTAGTTCCCACTACCACTAGGTGTGGTTTGACGTTGAGTTTAGGTATGGGATTACCTAGGAAAATCACGGGACAAAACTAGGACACTACGGCACGTGTGTTGATGTAAGGTTTTGTGTGGTTGATGAAAATGTTGTGTGTTTAGTGTGCTCGATATGTTTTGTGTTGGAAATGTTCGTGTGCTTAGTGATTAGCACATAGGAAAATATGAGGTGTTGAACTCTTAAAGTTTTTACAAGGTAAAACTGGAAACAAATGAATAAGTGAAAATAAAATTTAAATCTTTATTTTGGTTTAGAGGTGAAGAAATTTAATTTTTACACTTTACAAAGGTGAAACTCAAGGAATTGAATAAAATAAATTTTACTAAATTTATTTGGATTGTTGAAAATGAGAAGAAATTTTAATAAGAAAAATAAATTTTACAAAATTTATTTGATGAATTGAAGAAAATAATTTTCATGATTTACAAGTATTAAAATTGAAGAAATGGAAGAAATAAATTTTACAAATTTATTTTAGTGGAGAAAATTTTTCAAAGGGAAAATCGAAAAGAAAATAAATTTTATAAATCTTATTTGGTTAAGAGGAGAGAAATAATTTTCTAAGGTTTTATATGGTGTAAAATTGAAGAAAAGTGAAGAAAATAAATTTTGCGAATTTATTTGATGTACAGAAAAAAATGATTTTAGTGGATTTTTTAGAGATTTTTCCACTGAAATAAATGAAAAAATTAATTTTGGGCAATCGCTTTTTGGCCACGCCCAAATATATTGAAAAAAATTTACTGCAATACGCTTTTGTATCAGCAGGAAGGAAGCTCAAGGGTCGGAGGTATTGTATTAGAGAACAAAATTTTGTATTGCAAGGTCGAGGTCAGACAAAAACTTAAAGGGCTTGTAGCGAATTGTATTGCAATAGAGGAGGTAGGCTAGCCATTGTATTATGTGATCGCGCTGCAAGGAAGGCTTAAAGGAAGAAATCAGATTGCAATACAATTCGACATGTAGAGTAAGAAGGCTCGAGGCAATTGAATTGTATGGGCAGAATAGTGTAGCCGAGTTGCACACAAAACTGTATTGCAACCTCAGTTGTGTAGTGGCTAGTGATCAGACAAGTAAGAGAAGGAGGAAATTGTATTGCAACATTATATCGCGAATATAAAGGGGGAAGCAACAACATAGAGAGTCTGTATCAGAATATACAAGAGTGTATCGCAAGGAAATAAGTTGGAAAATCAGATTGCAAGGTAGTAGTCAAGAAGGTACTATGTTGCAATACAATTTTGTATTGTGACGAATACATCTGTGAAAACAGTGACTTCTTGAATGAATGTGAACATTATCATGAATACAACATTGACCTAATAACTCGTGAATGAAGAATTTTGAAATTTTTTTTTTTTGAAAATAAAATAAAAATAAAATTTAATAAAATGAGACAAAATTTTAAAAAATAAAATAAATAAAATATTCAAAATAAAATTTGAAAATAAAATTTCGCCGAAAACAATATTTTTAAACGAATTGATTACGTATACACCGAAGTTATGTGTATGATTGCTGTCTCTGGCCGTGGTATGCCTTAGATACTATATTGATATAGTTTAGATATACTGTGGATGAGTATTTGCTTATGGCCTGGTTAAGTATTGGATGCATATTGCATATATTGGACCGTCGGGGATGCGAATGCAGGTTTTGTAATCGGGTAGAGCCCCGCATAAAGCGCGAGACTACCGATTTTCTAGTGGCGCTGCAACCCGAAGACCACTTGTATTCCGCGGTTGATTCGCAGTCAACTGATCCCCCGGCCGGGCATCACAACTTGGCAGTGAGAGCGCCCCCATTTCCAATACGCCCCTTCGCTCGTGCCTGAGCCTCACGGCGCAAACAGCGGCAAAGGCACATGCCCCATAGTCAGGAGTTGACCACCTCTCGCCGAGGGCTAAAGGCCCTTACAAAAAGGCGCTGTCTTCACTTCTCTGAATATTGCTACTTAATGTAGCGTTGCTCGGCGACCGACTGATGAGCTAGATACCACCCAGTGGAAACCCCACCACCAACCCGGGCTAGTAGCCCGGGCCAGGCAGAACCACCCCCTAATCAGATCTAAATTACTGGTCTCATGTCAAGCCCACTGAGATAAAAGAAACCCCCCGTGGAGCTGGGGGATACCACAGCTGACCACCCCTCGCCTGGAGCGTCAGTGGGTGTGGCCTCAGCACTTGTGGTGATGAAGGCTATGCACAATGTTGATGTCCTTATCCCTATGCAAAATTATGGAAGTTATGATCTTCTATTGTCTAATTAATCCTAACCATCAAGCATGCCTAAACAAAAACACATATATAGAAACCCGTATTTCATTATTATTTTTCTTTTCACATATGCCTAATTGTCAATGATTTCTTATTTTTCGATTTCAATTGAATTTAATCACTTATTCCAATTTTATTTAAAATTATAATCCACTTTGTCTTACCTTAACTCTATATATATATTTTAAATATTTTTAAAATTTTTATATTTTTCTAAAATATATATATATATTCTAAGTATTTTGAAAAATAATAATTCAAATGACCTATCATGAGTGAATACTCAAAACATATTTAAGCTACGTCTCGATTTAAAAAAAAACCCTTTTCAATCTCTATATTTATACTTTCTCAATTTATTTTTGTAACTCTATATCTAAAGTAACACTGGATCAAGTTTTAGAATCTATGGTTTCACAAGTTTTAATTCTAGGTTTTTAGTTTAAGTCGCTATAGAAAAGGTAAAAACATTGTTGAGATTACCTTAAAATATTAAAAAAAAATGGGGTAAATCATGGAAATTGAAATATTAGTATCATGAATTAATGCAATATTATAATAAATCACTTTACTTTCACTATTATTCTACTACAAACAAGACCAATATAACTTTAAAAAAGGAATTCATACTTGGAAGGAGTAGCAAAGAAACATTTATAAACATAAATCTACTGTGGTCTATGCCAAATTAACCAATATAAAAGTTTATAAAGTTGGAACCATGAGTACATATCCGCTTAAACTATAAATAGTAAACTGACGGTGAGAGGGGCTAAAAGGAGATAATTGAAAACAATCAAAAAACAAAATGCATAAATATTCATTATGTCTTGGAGCTTTGAAACTAAATTCAAAATAAATAACTGCACTGATAACATTAATGCATTTGGATAAAAATTTCAAATTGTTTACCATCCAAATAATAAATCGAGCCCTCATGGAAATGAGTTTTTCTTATTTATGTTCAATATAAATAATTTAAATCATCAATCGATTAACAACTCTCTCTCTCGTTTTTAAATTGTTTCATTGAATGAGTAATCTTATCGATGTAGTTTAAAATTTTATAGATGTGTAATCAAATATAATTATAATTCTTCAAAAATTTTATACATTATTAAAATTCTTAGTCTTTATAAATAGGAGAATTGGGTTTGAATAAACATATATAATTAATTTTTATTAAAATTAAAAATATTTTTAATTTTCCAAACTTTATTTCTTTCCAATTTTCCTATATTTTCATTTATTTTCTTTCCTTCCTCAGTACTTTAGAAGGGTTAATATGATCTACCGACCGATCAAACTTAAAAACTCATGCCAGATGGCCAACTAAGAAAATCATAGAAGTCAAAGACTCGCTAATAAGTTTATGGATCAATCTTAGTGCCTTGTTTAATACCATTAAAAATATAGTAGAGTTCATAAATAAAAATTATCAAGATGAAGTCGCTATTTTATCCTATCTAAAGATCAAGCTTCCTAAATTTTACAAAACAAAGCAAAAGGCATGTATAGTTTCTAATCTACATTTTCTTTTCCTATAATAACAACCAAAATACAGTGCAACATCTTCCCCTGTTTCCAAATACACACCATAAATGGGACGAATCACAGTATCTGTAAGGTTGGAACTCTCTCCCCTGTAAGGAGGTGAGGAGGTCTCCCATGAAATATCTATAAGTGCTGGGACTCTAGCCGGAGGGTTGAAACGGAGACGGAGTAATACACCGTTGTTCTCACCAGAAGACCAGGAGTCGTTTCTTCGATCAAAAATCGCCGCTGTGATTTTGCCTTCTACTGCCGCATTACCCCACCAAAACCGAGACCCGGAAGACCCTCCACGAATTCAATCCACAGCGCTCATTGAGAATGTGGTATCGTTTATTTCGCATGTTATCACTAATCATTATATCTGCAACGATAGATTTCATGGTGTGAGAGCATGTTGATAAGCTTGATGGCTTGACATCAATTCAAGGCAACAGGAGCCTATAACCCATGACTTCATAGGATGGTGAAGGCACTAGTGTTCAAGTAGAAAGAACCTTTGCCACAAAACCACAATGGGCGTATTGGCTGTGAATGTGAAATGAGATGTGTCTTCGTAATGATGGTGTAATGTTCCTTTCCATGTAAGTACATGTACCTTGTTGAAACATTTTTTATCAAAATTTTATCTAGAAATAAGGAGACTTGAACATTGCTCCCTCTAATTCAACATTAACTTTGTCTCTAAATCAAAATCCCGGCCCTCCCACCCCAAAGATGTCTCTAATAATCTGAATAAAGTTTTATTTGTTTTTTATTTTTTTAAAGGTTAACTCGCACATATGAAGGTTTTTTTATATGTAAATAGTATTCTAAAAATAATGGCTTTTGCTTTTGACCTTTAGTGGTAGGGCCCACCACCCATTACATTATTTTTTTTACTTTCGCCATATAATTCTTTCTCCAATCACTCACTAGTGTTCTTTTTGCTTATTTAACTTGCCCATTACACTTTAATTATTTACTTTATCTATTACCATTTATCTCTTATTTATTATTAACCTGTTTATTTTTAATCTTGTATATTACCTTAATGCTCTTTCATCATCCTTGTAATTTTCACTAATTATTGATTATCGTAATAATTCATCCCAGATACATAAGTCCTTATTTGTTATATCATTAATATTATATTTATTGATTTACTATTATCTTTTATTAAATAATCATTTATTATTAATAACTATCTACTTATCAATTTTTTATCATCATTCTCTTTTTTTTACTTGTTAATTTATCAATCTTTGTGGGAATGTATTTCATAAGGTAATCTTATGACTTCATTTTATTATAAATTATTTTTGCTAATTTATTTTATTTTAAATTTTCTCTCATTTTGTTTGATTTTATTTTACTTGCAAAAATAAAAAAATCAATTCCCATCGTCTAGGTCAATCGCTGAATTCCATTACTGCTCACCCGATTACTATTCATCGGGACATCGTTCATAGATTAATGTTCACCGACATCGAGACTGATTACCGTAGAGATTTGAATTGTTAGATTATTAGCAATTTTGTATCAAGAATACAATAATGTATTGCAATACAATCCTCACAGCCTCCGATTCCCACGGAGATCCTATTGTATTGCAATACAACTCAGCTATCGTTTCCTTCTTCGCAATACAAAACCACGTCATTGCAATACAATTTTTATTAACAGACACCCATGTCGCAATACAACTCTTCATTGCAAGATAATTTGACATTCTAGCCACTCAAGCCCTTCTCATTCATTAATAATACACTAAATCAGGTCAATACAATTTCAACAAATTTCAGAATCCCAGCCTCTCAGAACATAAGAATTCCTCATATTGCAATACACCCCAACCCTACAAGCCTCTCTTTGCAATACAATCTCAAATTTCCTGTGAATTCAAGGTCAATACAAATCCTCTTCATATCACACCTGGGCATTTGCCCAACTCCATTTACACTTCTTTTTTTTTCGTTTTCCTGACTGAAACATTAAAAAATATATATACCTATATATATTTTTTTTCTCATTTTCCAAAATACTCAATAATTTTATAAAAAATTATTTATTCATTTTCTTCAGTTTTACACATTGTAAAACCTTAGAAAACAATTTTCTTCATCTCATTTTTTTCTTTTGGGCCGCTGAAAATCACCAAAAACATACACACACACACACACACACACACACACACACAATAATAACACACACACACACATGACACATATATATATATATATATATATATATATATTATTAATTTTTTTTCTATCTTGCTACTCGGATCGATAAAAACACCAAAAAAAAATTTTATATCACATACACTCATTTTAATAAATTTTTTTATTTGATTTTAAAAAAAAGAAAAATTTCTGAAAGTACTGTCTATAGTTGGACTGATCAACATAATTGCCTATAGTTACTGTTCATAGTTACCGCTCATAATTACTCACCATCCGTACTGCTCCCTAAGTTGTAATATAATTCTATGAATCTCCATATATCAGAATACAATGCAATAATTTGCAACCCTTATCACAATACAATTTTGTATTGCAACACAAAACCATCCATTCGTTTTCTCTTGCAATACAATTCTCTACCAAAAAGACTATATTGCAATACAATTTTTCTCCTGCCAGCACCTCTATTGCAATATACTTGACCATCTCAGAATACACTTCCTCCCTTAAACTAGCCACCTTCCTACCCATTAGTTGTGTAATATAACTCCGCCTTGCAATACATAAATTACCTAGCCAAACTAACCTTCCTTTCTATTATACCACAACCTGCTATTCAAGCCCACCACTTTGCAATACACTCCCGCAATACAATCCCCCCTATCAAATACAAAATATTTTCTCCATTACATTGTTCGGGGCAAAGAGCCCAAAACAAGCCGCATAATTTTTTTCATCTTTGTTTTTCTTTATTTCTAGTACCGAAAATCATAAAATACACACCTATATATATATATATTTTTCATTTTCCATAATACTCAAATAAATTTATAAAATTTATTTTACCTCTATTTTCTTCAATTTTACAACTTGTAAAATCTTAGAAAATTATTTTCCTCTCATAACCAAATAAATTTATAAAATTTATTTTCTTTGCTTTAAAATTTCTTCTCATTTTCCAACAATCCGAATAAATTTAGTAAAATTTATTTTATTAAATTTTCTTCAGTTTTATACTGTAAAACCTTAAAAAATTAGTTTCTCACCTCATAACCAAATAAATTCATAAAATTTATTTTTAATTTTTTTTTCCAGTTTTTCACTAGAACAATTTTCTCCACCTTATATACATATATTATTTTTTTTTTCTTCTCATTTTCCACACTCAAATAAATTTATAAAAATTTATTTTCTTCCATTTTCTTCAATTTCAACTTGTGAAACCTTAGAAAAATCATTTTCTTCATTTTCATAGCCAAATAAATTTATAAAATTTATTTTCTTTAATTTCTTTTCCGCTTTATAATCAGAACCTACATTTTTTTTTCCATTTAATCGAAATGGTCATGAATTTCAAGCTCTTTATACAACACTAACCCCGGTGTTCGTTCAACCTCAAATTTTTTTTTTGTGAATTTGATTTCATTATTCGATAAACCAACAAATTTCTAAAATTTATTTCTTTTATTTATGCTTCCAGCTACATTAATCAGAACTCCAAAATTTATTTTCCATAAATCCTTCTAACACACTTGTTAATCACTAAGCACACATACACAATCTCATCACACATGGCATACCATCTACACAATAATTCATCAAATCACACAAACACACAAAACACGGCATGTAGGCCCTAGTTTTGTCCCGTGATTTTTCCTAAAGTAACTTCATACTCACTTAACATCGAACCACACTTAGTGGGATGTTCTGACACTACTACGGCCTAAGCCCAAGCCCTCAATCTCTAGGTTTTCATATACCTATTCTCCACATCAAACCACCTAGTGGTGATGGTTACCCAAACCCGAGCTCCCTAGGTATTCGTATACCTAAGCTCGATACTAAGTCATGGACGCCCATTTTTGGGGTCCGTTGACTACCCGTTAACTCACGGAATACTCCGCACGTTTCATGACCACATTTCACGAAATCGGCTACCTGGATCTATCCTTTCATTTCCCACGCGGTCTTTTCATTCGAGAAGACAAGTCACTATTCCTATTTTGTCTTCTAGTGACTTAAATCAATTCTCATAATGCTAATTTTGTCCTCTTTCCCCAGCTTTCTTTGATATTCCTGACTGGTCTTACTGGCCCATTTTCATCATTTCTCTACTCATACCACTTACAAGTATTACGAAGAGGCAAGAAGCGACTTACCACATCGAAAATCATTTTACTAAGACTCCAAACCGTGATGTTCGAAAACGTGTCAACTCCGACTATTCTTAATTTTACGAATTTACGTGCATTTAGATTTCGCGAGACGATTCCAACTAAGTGAAATTGCTTTATTTCATCCGAGATCTAGAGAATAAATTACGCATTTTTTAACCTAAATAACAATTTTGTAATCGAAATACGATTTTGCCATTTTTCACTTAAATTGGAATTTCTCGTCTTACAAACGTGTAAAATTCTCGACATCGTCTCTTAATTCGACGAAATTCGGACAGTAGCTAGAATTCATGACGATTCCAATGGTGAAGTCCGTTTCATTATTCGAGATCAGAAAATCTCGATTTTACCGAAATTATTATTTTGCTTTTCTGTAAAATCGGGATTTTCTCTGGTCACAAATCACCTCACTTCACCTTATCTTCCTCATTTAATTCGAGTATATTATTTATTATGCTACTCTAATTAATTTACTTACACCTTGCTCCTCATATTTCCTGCTTCTTATATTTTACGTATTTATGTCCTTTTGTTAATTATGATAATAATTTATATAATTTATTAGTTTACATGGTAGATATATATCATTATATGAGATATATTATTTGGTTGAAGTTTTTATACTAAACATATGCCATATATTTTAATATGTTTCTATTTACTCATATTGTTTCTCCTATTATTCATATGATTTTAGAGTAAACCAAGTAATATCTATTTATGTTAATATCTCATGTACTTATGTATTCATTTCATATTTTGGTTTGATGAGATTTTTATTTTTTTACTACTTTAATTTTTTTGGAAAACAAATTTATTATTTTTCTAAAATAATTTAAAATATTAATGCTATATTGGCTATCAAAAAAGTAACTTAAAATAGTGAAAATACACAAAATAGATAAGGAAAATAGAAAGGTAATTAGAGTTAAAAATTATTTATTACTTTAAGTTTATTTTCATTATCTTAACTCATTAACATGAAAATTAAATAATTTAAAGATGCATGATTTTTTAACTACTATTAATTTTCTTTTAATTTTTTCTTAACATGATTAAATATAATAAATTAATTTTTTTTAATTTTGTCATTGTCTAAATCTAAACATAATGTTACTTTTTGTCTTTGATTTATTTCAAAATAAAAACAATATTCAAATATGTTTTATATCCTAAAGTTTATATATTTAAAATAAAATAAAATAGAAAATGATACTAAAATGCTTAAAATCAGGTAATGGACAAGAGGCGCGGCATTATTTATTATTGACTTCTTAGCTAAATACATGTTAAAAAGAAATATGGAAAGAACCAGCAAGTCATCATTGTGCAACAACTCATCACTTTAATAAAATTTCATCATTTATAATTTTATTTAAATCCTTAATGTTTTCACCACATGACCTTTTAAAATTTTAAAAGAAAAACTCACTACTTAAACCAAGCAAGTACGAACACCTTAAACCTATGATTCCATCATCATCCCCTAAAAAGATATCTTACATGGTTTCACAATCAGCCTACTAAATCTCCCAATTTTCCATCAATCTCACTTTCATTTTCATAATACTCTTCCTAAACACCTGCACCCAAAGTTTAGAACTAAAGATATGGTAATCAAGCAAATAATAGCACTTCTCTATGATTCAATATCATATATATATATATATATATATATATATATATATATATATATATATATGATATCATATTTAGCTACTACGCTTAATGTTCAAATAGCTAATATACGAAAAAAGGAGGGTTGTGAGTTTGAATCATAGTAGGAATAGTTTATTATAATGTAACTAAAAGTGTATAAATCGTGAAAAAAATCATATATATATTAACTAGTGTTAAGATTATTTTCAATACATTATTGAATTTTTAAATTAAAGTTATCATTTTTACATTTTCCGAGAATACTAAACGCCCAGCCATCCGACGCTACTGCACCGAAAAATAGCTTTAAAACAGAAAACAATGAGCTAAACGAGCCTGAGTGTATGCTTTATAAAATTCTTGCTTTTTCTGAAAATATCTTAAAACTGTAAAACTATATTTACATTTTCCTTAAACTCGCTTGCTTTGTTATAAAAGTTTCTATTACTTTTCAAAATCGCTTGTTTGTTTACTTTAAAAGTTTATAAAACTTTCATAAACGCGGGAGCCTAGGCTTCAACCGCTTGCTTTAAAAGTTTCTAAAAACTTTTCATAAAATGCTTGCTTGTTTACCAGTGGTTGATTTTAAAACATCCATGAAAAATGCTTATAAATCAAGATCAACCACTGGAGGCCTTTCTTGCTTGGCTGCATCTCTAGTAAACACGAGCTCCAAGCCAAACTATGCCGGTGGAAGGACCCGTGGTCCACGTCACCTTTCCAGAATACAGGAGACCTCGTGGTCTACGCCACTACAACTAGCTGCTTCAACCCTATACCCAAAGACGCGCGCCACTTCGCCCCTAAATTCCATGATGCATGAACTAAGATTGCCGACTGTGCAAATCTAAAATGCATGAAATGATGTACCGACCTAAGATGTCATTTAAAACTGTGGTTTTCATTAGGTCCGTTTTATAAAATATAATTTCGGTTGCTTGAAACATGGTTTAACAATTCAAAACCATTGTTTGCTTGAAATATGGTTTGATAATTGAAAACCATCAAGCTTGCTTGAAATATGGTTTGATAATTCAAAACCATCAAGCCGCTTACTAAAACTCATCATTGCTTGTTTTCAAATATGGTTTAAAATCAAACCATTGCTTGCTTGCTTGCTTCTAAATCACATTGCTTCTCATTAAGCCAATACATGGTTTAAAATCAAAACCATTACATACCAAAGGTAAATGATTTATAAATAATACACTAGTATTGGAAAATGAGTTTAGAACACTCACCTTCCGATTTACAATAATCGAGCACGACTTCAAAATTTCTTCCGCTCCACTTTTACCCCACACATTCGGCTTTGCCAGACCACACACGTCGCACAACCAAGCAAGCTGCACACTCGGTGCGACACCAATCCTTAAAATATGTGGGCCCCAAATGCCATTCACAGGCATATGGCTAGATTCTAGACTCAAGGGACTTTCCATAGAGTCTAAAACCACCCAAAAACATTTATGAAAATTATGTTCGGACTATCCGAATAAAATCCTAAAATTTCAACCCGAATTGTCCGAAAACAGTCTCGAAATTTAGCCCTGATCGTTCGAAGAGTCCCAAAAAATTCCTAAACTCTTGGCCTAAAAAATTTTGGGATCGAAATTTATGGTATCTCAATGCATTTCTAAGAATATTATCTAAAGCCATTATATAGCCTTTTAGGCCTAAAATAACACAAGTAGGGAAATTTTCTATATCTGGAAGTTTACTAATTCATAAGATATTGGGTACCTACGCTGAAGCTCATCGCGTAGTCCGACTTTGCCTTCACAAGGAGCAAAATCTACAATCCGATTTTCATAAATCTAAGAAAGAAAGGAAGAGATAAAAATTAAAATATCTCTCTTCTCCATGCTCCCGGTCCATTCCCACATTCTCCTACTTTTGATTTTATCTTTTTTTTTTTTTTTAATGTCTTTCTTATTTGTTTTATTTATTTATTTATTATTATTTTATTTATTTTTTTCTACTTATCCACCCCAAACACGCTTGCTCCATCATCTTTTCTTTCATTTTATTTATTTATTTATTTATTACATATTATTATTATTATTATTATTATTATTATTATTTGGATACATAGCTGAGGTTAATTTTATCTTGGCTCCATTTCTATCCCAAATTTTGATATTTTAGCTCAATCTATTTTAACCGAACTTAACTCCAAATCTATTTCCCAACTTCCGATATTTTCGTAAAAATCTCGCCCCTAAAAGTCACAAGGCAACTTATCCAAAAAATTCCTAAAATATTCCGACTCGTTCTTAAAATCTACCAAACTTTTCGGGTCACTAGATTCGTAAGACAATTTAACACGAGTCCGTTTCGTCATCCGATATCTAGAGAATTTCTGTGCTTCCCGAACCATTCTCATAATTTATTATTATTATTATCTTTTGAAATTC
This sequence comes from Tetrastigma voinierianum, assembly GCA_016808115.1. Taxonomy (NCBI): domain Eukaryota; kingdom Viridiplantae; phylum Streptophyta; class Magnoliopsida; order Vitales; family Vitaceae; genus Tetrastigma; species Tetrastigma voinierianum. The sequence goes on along the minus strand of JAEQBH010007755.1, from coordinate 239 downwards.
CATAATTACTACCCCACTTTCTTTAATTGCAAAAGTACCACAATACTTTGAAACCCGTTAAAGGTTCGTGGACCTTGAAAATGCAAAGCCTGCCAATTTCCAACCCGTTAACTCGATCAACGCCCCAGTTCGATCCAAATCGTAATCGTGTGTCTCATTTTACTGTGCCCACACTAGCTCATTGAAAACCCCTATTATAGATAAAGAAATTATCCCCATCATGTCAACTTATTTCAATA